>CAJQZM010038960.1:0-20487 GCA_907164665.1 Colias nastes
GTTTTATGAAATACTGTACGCCTGGCTGAAGCGGGCTCTTGGACTATAAGAATAAGTGAGACAAACATACATTTAAATTTGCTGCTTGCTGACTATTTAATTGTATTTAAAAGTTAATTAAATATAAGTATAAAAAATATTTTGATTGGCTATTAACCTTGAAATGTAAAGAAATTCTTTCTTCTGTGTGGTTAAATTAATTTTACTTAAATAATATAGGTAGTCTTTAAAAATATGTACTTTGAAATCAATCAGAAGGAAAGTCTATTCCAATACTCCTCTCATTTGTCATATGTGCCTACATATTATGAATTTGTCAAGAAGGGTTTCCTAAAATAGGATTCGAGGAAGTAATTTATCATTTTGAAAGGATACCTAATGTAAGGGACAGAAAAATCATTATAATATAAACCCCGAGATTTTGAGCGGATTTGCGAAATTTTTTATGGAAATAGTTTTGATATACTACTTAATATTTAGTTAGATTTAGAGCAAATGTTTGTAACGTGGTAGAATATAGTTAGGCTATAGCTGTGAAATTTTATTTATTTATTGACCTATAGATATAAAATACGTAGACCGTACGTTTAAAAAAACTTTAGAAAGATATAGCAAATTTAGCTTATTCCAGCTGCAAAGTGACATCTTCCAGGAATTTGAAATATACAAGAAAAGGGGTACAGAAAAGAATAAAAATTGAGTTAATAGGTTTCAATTAGCATAGGTACTACATAAATACGTCATACAACTCTAGTATTTAACATTATTACACTCTATCCAATCTCTAAATGGTCTATGCCAGATTAATAAACTTTAAACAATTAAAAATTATTAAAGGTCAAATCACCAATTCTCTTACAGGTATGATCCTGCTCTTCTTACTTTCCAAAGTGGCGATCTTCAAGGCAGTCTCCGTGTTCCTGATGATGACGTTGTTCCAGAAACTCTTCGCGATAGCCGGCATCTTCCTCCAGCATTACATGAAGAAGGAAAGACCAGCTCCAGTGTATGCACAATATGACACGGTTGGTTACAGCTATGGTCCTCCAGAAGAACCGTTGAAGGAATATGGCAACGATTTAGGCTCTTTTGATTGGCTGTTGAGTAAGAATAAATAATTTATTGGATGAGTTGTTTTATTTGAAGTGTACTGGGACTGGCGACTTATTTTTATTTGCGCTTGAGTTGGGTTCATCCTCTACAATCAATATTAAAAAAATAGTTTCAAATCAAATGTAAAAAAAAACTCGCGCCGTAAAACTTCCCTTGGGTATCGAAATAGAGTTAGTTTTTCAAGTTAAAATTTTGTCCTAGAAGAATTGTAATTGTTGAAATATATCAATTTTTTGAATGAAATTGAAATATATGTTAGTGAAAGTCCGTCAAAATAGGACTAACAGTAACGGATATTAGCTTACTTAAAAACATATGAGTATACTTCCACATACGATAAACAGAAAGCTGTGTGTGTTATATGAGTTATTGGAATCGGTACAGATAGTTTATGCACAAATATTTCCAAGTAATCAGATCCTACGTATATCTTAAGTTTATGTAACTTTATTGAGTTGAACCTAAGCTTTTACTGACTGAATACAAACAGCTTTGCTTTAAGCTACCGTGGATGTTCCTTTGTTATGTTTTCCTTTGTATTCAAAGTACTAATAATATTAATTCGGGAGCAATTCTCTGACTAATATATTATCACGCCACACTGAATGGATTTGATTTAAATTTTATTTTAAGATAGATGGAACATCATAATTAATATAATATTATGTAGAATATGTATTTTTTTTAATTAAGAAACATAATAAAGGTTATCGATGTGTTATCTATCACGAAACAAAAAACACGACTAACATTTCAGTAAGTAATTTCCCTATTAATTCAACTCCATATACCTAATAATAAGAGAAATATGTGCACACATAATATACCTTCCCACATAAAGCAAGTAAAAACATTACTCCTCTTTTGAACAGTTGTGTAAAAAGATGAAGGATAATATTGGGTGTCGATATTAATAGCAATAATCACATCTCTATTACAACTATTTCATTCGCTATCAAATCGATTAAGCTATAGCGTTAACGATAGGGATAGGGATGTGTACGGAACAAATATTTATCGATAAAAAAATGTGTAGTAATTTATAGTGTAGGTACTAGCTGTTACCCGCGATATTGTCCCTGTGGTCAAAACAGGTAAATAGTATCTATCTATCTATAATCACTCCCTAGCCTTAGCTTTTTCCTGTCACAGAAATGTGAGATTATTTGTGATGTAGGCATAGTAAAATTTTTTATAATTATTACAGATTATTCGTATTTTTACAGTATATTCGATTCAAATATTATTATATAAATTGCTTAATTTGGGTTATTTTTTGTAAGTTTCATAAATATAAATCTTAAAATATTAATTAATATGCATACATTCAGAAATGTAATATTATGATGAAAAAACTTTCAGAGTACAGTTTCTCGTTTCAAGCGAACTGAAACTTTCGTTCATCCTTTCAGCTAAGTACTATACAAACTCATAATTAATACTTAAATTTCATTTAATTAACGTTAGAAACTATTTTAACTCAATACGAACGAATGGAATACTCGTATATTCAGAATATTCTATTTTTTGTGCATTCATTTTTAAATGTTGATGGAAAACTCTATTCATTTTGAAGAATTTCGATGCGGTGTTTTGTTTCATGAAACTAAAGCTTTTAACCGAATATAAACCGAATAATATAAAGTAAAAAAACTAAAACCCAACTACGATAATGACATTATTGTCAATTTACAACGAAGGCATCTTGGTAGAATCTGCTGTGTCCATTTACTTGCAATTACATTAGCAACTTTGTTCAGTTCAGTATTCTGAAATCTTGTTTTATACTTTTTCAGCGCCGTTTATTGTCGTAGTTGGGTTTTAGTTTTTTTACTTTATATTATTTGTACTATTTTGGTGTTAAAGTATATTTGTGGCGCATAATATTAACAAAAGTTAAATTGATGAACTAATAAAGAAGCTATGAACGAAAAGATGTGAATTATATGCAATCAGCCCATGAATACAGGTAAAGTCACGAGCAAATGCTAGTAATATATATATATTCAAAATGTACAAGTAAAGCGCTTTCAAATAATACCAAACACGGGATATTTATCTTAACTTTATTTTTTTATTCTGTATGTTATGTCCGCTAGAGGGCGCCACATTAGATTTTGTGAAACTCTATATAGCCTATAACCAGCGGACAATTAAGACGCTTCTAATGATATGTCATTTGTCGAATTCTGATAAGTAGTTTAGAAGTTACGAGGGAACAGATGAACATACATACATACATACATACATACATAGCCTGTCAAAATCATAACCCTCCTTTTGCTTTGCCGTAGTCGGGTAATAAAACTGCGCTGTATTGCTAGTTCACAATAACTGTATTCTTTTAAATAAATACATAGTTCTGTTGTGAAATTCCTGTCGAGATTTGTACATGTAAAATTGCTCTAGGAAATCAAATACCGGATGGACTAACCTTTCCACTTTTGACTTTCGGTAAAAAAGAGACCAATTTGTGTGGGAAACGATAAAAAATTATTATATTATTTGTAATTGGCATTATTATAATAAGTACATATAACAATAAGGTAAAATTGGAAATGTAACTTTTAGTTAAAACATACACTTTTGTCACTTATTTGAGTTTGTTGAAGTGAAAACTTCTTTAGCGGCGTTGGGTATAAAATCTTAAACTCGCGTCAGGACACGTGGCCTGATCGAAAAAGCGTAAGACGGATTTTTTTTTTTAGCCCTTTTATTCCATGCGTAAGACGGATACCATTCCAAAATATCAAACATGCTGAACGTTAATAATCAAGTTTTCACTTCTGCCGGCACTCCCGGAGTGCAACCCGTCTTTTTTTTTATTTATTTGATTTTAAAGTGAAATATCGATAACAATATATGAACATCACTAGAGCTGTATCGCAAAACACATAAACGCGAAGGACTCATTCTTGTTAAGTTTAACGATGATTGCTCTCAGATCCGATTATAAAAGGTACATAATTGTTATAATAATATGACGATTCACAGTACTGAAATTCAAGTGTTGGTAATAATTATTTAATATAGATCGATAAATATCTTCCTCTACCGCTTTCTTCACTTTACCTGGAACAAAAGATAATTAGAAAGAATAAGAAATATTTTACTCAGGAAAACCTAATGAAACCAGTAAATGAATTTCAATTTCAGTTTAGTAGTTTTTAACTTAATATTTTCAACAAGTTACCTCTACAAAAGGGTGATTCAGAGTCATCAACGCCACGTTCAGAGTCAACCAAGCCAGGCTCGTAGCTTACCTATTTTATTAAGATCTAACTAAAATAATAAGGGACTTTTAATTTTTTATACCATACTCAAAAAATAAAGGCTTGTCCGTCCCGTTATTTTACATTAATTATTTTATATTCACAACACGGCATGGCTTTTCTACATTGCTACAACGCGTCCGCGTCGTGCCGGTCAAATAGTATGTCGGTCATGGCAAGAATTTCACTATGTGGTCCTTGTATGATTGTCACAACACTTTGCGGGCGTTTTCATTAGAGCCATAACATGAATTTTACGGTGTGGATCTTTTACTGTAACCACGACGTGTTGTGAGCTAATTTTTCACTCAATGAGCTATTTCTTTGAGCGTACAAGTAAGACGCTTTGTTCATAAAAGCATGTGAATTCACATGTAAAACATGATTAATTATATTCAATGTAGAGTCGCTTTACGAACCGGTGTAAGTTCTTATTGTTGTATTTGACGATTAATTTAATAATTCAAAGGTATTTTAAAAGAAGTTTAAGTAGTTGAATGAATAAATATTTGACTTTGAGTTTGTTAGGACCACGAAAGTTGAAAGGCCAAATCTTCAAAACTCGTAGATCATTTAATATCAACTAAATCATATTTTCATATCAACATAATTAAGCTAAAAGGTATTAAATATACGAGCGAAAATTAATTTACATTAAGCTCATATTTTATCCGTATTTCAAGTAATTGTGTCTCGTTTTATAAATATTTGTTCATTAACAGCTAAGGCATATGAAGGTTATGAACTTGCGACCCTCTATGAGCTACGCTTAATTGAAGATCAACAGAAAATACTCGAATACTAGAGGTAATTAAAAAAAAACCTTACGTAGTTTAATACGAACTTTCACAATTAATGTCCAAAGCGAACTGTACTGAATTCTTTTTAAACAAACTTTACTGGAGAAATCTGGAAATTTTCTCCTTTTCAGTAGCCAACGACTCGCCCTGACTTCTAAATGTTAAAGTTTGTACAAATTCTCTGCAACGATTTTACCCCTTACGTTTATTTTTATTGTCTTTTACCTTACATATTTTTATTTATGTGCTAATCAGTATAGAGATGGGTTTAATGTGTGTTGTATGGTTTACTGTGAATAACAATAAAAAATAAATTATATTCAATATCATCCACTGAAATATATTGGGCCGGAAGCACTTTTCCAAGATCCTACTTATTTCAAACATAATGATGTAACTCTAGAGAACATCTAAATATTGCGTAAGTGCTAAAAATTGTTCAACAAAAAAACAAGTGAAATTTCATGAAAATAAATGTACTTACGTCAAATCATCGTGAAATTCTAGTTTACATTGCATAAGAGCACTCTCTACTTTTACAATAATTATCACTTCGTTATCATCTATGTAACTCTTTAGAAGGAAACCTTCATATCTCGAGGCGCACTCGACTTTGACATTTGTTACGTTAAAGCTATTACGACTGGATGAGAACTGTGAAAAATCTATTTTAGAATAACTGTGATTTAAAATTTTAAAAAAATATATTGATATGTTTCAACCAGTGTCAAATTAAAAAAAAAACAAACAAATACTGAAAAAAGTTTCTAGTGTCAATGTCATTGAGGTTTAAAAAAAGAACATAATAATTAAGTATCGTTTTTTTTTGTTTGAGATAATAGCAGTGGCCAGTAAAAAGAAAAACATCACGGATTATATTTGTGGTATATTAAAAAAGTTAAAAGAATTGTGTCGACACTGGACATATTTTACCGCCAAAATGAGGTTGATTATGTTAATTCTGGCTGTTACGCTGTGTTTCACAAACGGATATGAAATTAAAGAAAAAGATATTTCAGAAGCGAGAGGCAAGGGAAAATATGCTCTACTGAGTAAGTATTTTTGAACTTGTTTTTCTTTTAGTTTATTATGAAAATGTATTCATTTTGGAAGCCTTTTTAAATAGTTTTTAATAAATAAAAACATAATATGCTCACTTTTGTAACTGAGTCTTATTTAGGAGGTACTTACCAAAAATATAGAAATACGAGAGCTAAATTTTATCGAAAATACCTAATAATGATAGGATTTGTAACATTAAAGCTTCGCATTAAAGATAAAGATATAAATAAGTTTAGAAAAAATATGCCGTTTCAAGATGAACTTTGGATTGACGTAAATTATTTGTAGGCATGAGTATGCACGTTTTTAGTAATTTAACTGCCCTAGCTATCTGAAATTGCTGCTTTTGAGCATAAAATAATATTGCCTTGCATGCCCAAGTATAATGATAACCGGCCACAATTATATTCTCTACAAGCATCATCATTTATGATTTTATAGTTTTCCGCCCGCGGCTTCGCTCGCGTAGTCAAAGGAAATTCCCATGGGAATTTTATGTTTCGGCGAGATAAAAAGCCTGTCACTTTACTAGGCTTTTAACTATCTCCAGACACAAAAATAGTACTATAAAATATTTCTAATGTGACGTGAAATAAATTTGATCAAACACTTTTCGCTCGCTCATGATAAAATAATGTATAAGTAAGGATAATAAGGATTAGGATAAAGGATTTAAGATGGAAGCTTTCTACTATAAATCTATTTCTGTCTTCATTAATGACAGATTGGTTTATAGGTTATTTCTTGCCAATATTCTTTCAAAAAAGCGTTTATTCAATATTCATCCATTCTACGAATATTATTCAAACCATAACTATAAGATGCCAAGGGGTTACAGAAACGAACCAAACGGAGAAACAATTTAAACAGATCTTTGAAGGAGTCTGTTGGATTTCACTAAGGCCAGTAGTATTTGAAATATCCACATGGTATTCAAATATTCATGGTAATGCGGTATTGACTGGAAATATAAAATGTAGAAATTTTTATATAAAAATATGCTGTTCAAAATATGACTCTATCATATAAAATATGTGCAAAATGGGACTATCTTACTCTATATTATGTGAAAGTTTGAGAAAATTTCTTAACAGGTATCGTAATGTTGGTTAAGATTTTGTTATTTTTTTAAACGGAAATTCAAACATTATCAATATTAGAAGTAGACACAAGAGACACATTTTCAAACTCTTATAAAAAGTTTTAAAGATTTCATATTCACAAATTCTGGATATGTTTTGTTTCGCTTATGTGAAAGTTAAAATTAATAATTATTACAAGTTTTCTTTCTTCTTTCTTCAAATCTGCATGAAGTGACTTTGTTTGTTTAATAAGTGGTCAAAATGACCCTTTGTATTTCTAGTCAAACACTAATATCAAACACTATAACATTTTATAAACACATTCATTATTATATTCATTTTCATTTACATTTCATACGGGCAAAATCGCTCTACGCCATCTAAAATCAATTTCTAAAAACTATTCAAATAAATCTTCAATAAATACGCTTCGCGAACTACTTAACATTTTATAGAAACAAATAGAACTCCATTGGTATCGATAACAACTAAAGAGAGTTTATAATTGGATACTCAACAATACTGGATGCCTTTTTGTTCAACTTGATTTCTACAGGTCTCGAAGTTTTCCTTGCTACTTTGTTAAGATTCATCGTATAATTTAGCATTGAAACCGAGATTAATTTTAAAACTATCTGCGCTTTTTTATTGGTAAGTTTGTCTTATGTAGTTCACAAACTGCTGTCTGGTTGGAATTACAATTTTTACAATATCGTTGATGTGAATTTTCTAATTTAGTGCCTTAACTTTTCATTTTATAATTATATTCAAAGCATCATTAGCTACGTAGTTACGTACCTTACCATACCATTTGAAGATAGGTCTCTTATAGTTATAATATTACGGAATAACTTATATCTTCCTGTCAAATAATCTACCATAACCATTAGTCTTTATATCAAAAGACAGGATATTTATTTACGAATCTCTACCAGATTAATAATTATTCTTGGTATTTCATATTCACGAGAGGTCAAAACCTAAAAATTGGATCGATAAAATTAAATTGCATACAATTCCATAGATATAAGAAATTGCAACAGAAACGTTAACAAACAGTTACGACAGGAGTTGTTAAAACTTAAAACAGATTTTCATTTCCTCCTCCAGCTCTCGTACTTATATCCTTTCTTCCATTTTAAATGGCTTATTCAAATGCAATCAATTGTCTGTTGCAGCCAACCTAGCAATCCTCCTGGCTGTTAAGGTGGGCTTATACAAGATTTTCCTGGGAATCGCGTTTCTTATAGCAGCAATTAAAGCCATGGTTATCATGGCCTGGTCCCTGGCGGTATTCAAATATGTGCCTAATAATTGGACACAGAAGAACGATTATCCAATACACGATAAACCACAGTCGCATCTATTCCTTGATGTGATTTTGAATAATATCAATCGGCAATCGAATTAGGTTAGTTGGATTTTTCATTAAATATAGAGTCTAATAGACCGTTAATATGAACGTATTTAGGAAATAATAACCGTCGTAGGTTTGGTTTCTTGTAAAAAATATCAAGATATTCGTATAACTTTCATATTATTTACGAATACGAAAGGGGATACATAAAGCTTTTGATTTATACGAAGCTGCCAGGCTTACTTATAAGTAACTGTAGGATATGTTATACTAGTTCATATAGATATATCGATAACATCAAAATGTTATGCACCTTAGGCGCATTTTATTATTTTTTTCCTTAATTATCATATTTTAATCTAGCTTTTAATAATCTAAACTTTGAAAATAATTTCCTCCAATCTACATAGCATTGCGTAACTTCGCTAGTTTTTAATAAAACAGTTTAAGCTTCGTCGTAATAATAAACTTAAACTTTTAAGCGTAAGAAAGAATTAAGTGGCTGAACTTTTAAAACCCTTATGAGATGCTCTCTGGAAGTTCTAAAAGCTAACTTTTAGCACACGCCATACTTTTACATGAAAATATGTGATGTAATTTCGTCTGTAATGTTTTCATGTTTCAAATTCGTGTTTTTGGATGTTCATATCTAGTTGTAGTAGTTGTTGTCAGTACTTGATATTACTTCATTTCCAATATTTCACGAATATGGTGCAAAATTAACCCATATATGGTGAAAAAATAATACATATAATATCTATTAAGATTAAAAATTAAAATAATTTAATATTAATTTACTCTTATCACAAAAAACATCACCAAAGACCATTATTATCCAGTATCCTAAGTGAGTTTTGTTAACGATTATTGCAGTGGTTTGTAGATAGGCTAGGATTATTTTTTTAGAAAAAAACTCTCTGTTTTCATTATAAGCTTGAAGAAATGCATTAGACGAGAACCGCCGCGCTGTTTATAAATAGCATGGTTTCGTATAAAACCGAAAAATATATAGTTTCCAAGAAACGTGATTGCTCAGTTGAAAATTTATTCCTCTTTCATAAAATACCACTTAAAAGATCCATAGAAAACAATTTTATTTATTACATTTTTAATATTATCATATTGGGTCCATGATATTATGTTTTCTGTTTCAGTTCACTTCTTCTACGTAGCGGCTACAAAGTTGTTCGTTTTCAAGATTATATATGGAGCAATATTTTATGTTATTGTGTATAAAGCATGGCATATAGTTTTATGGTTGATAAAATATATGAAAGAAAACAAGCACGAACACTACGTCGAGTATGACCACGGTCCGGTGTATGATTATGACCCGTACAGTCACGACCATCATGGTCATGACCATCATGATCATGACCATCATGGTCACGGGCATCACGGTCATGACCACAGTTACGGTCATAGTGATCAATACGGTCCGGAATATAATGAGCCATATGGAGCGTATGAACAACCGGTTTATGGGAGGAAGGGCTATTCGCATAAGAGCAAAGTGTACGACGCTGATGGTTCTTATTCTGTACAAAGTTAATTGTATTTTAAAGTAGTTATATAATAATTTATTACCTACCATTTATTGAAGTTGAATTGATATGATTGATCTATGCCACGAATTTAAATATAGTATTAATGTAGTAAAGATATCTTCCTTACTACTATTTAATTTGATAGTGTTGTTTATTTACGCTTGATTTCAGAATTTATCTTTTGTATTAGTTGTCTTTTAAAAAATAATGCAGCATACAAAATGAAACGCCTGGCATTATGTTTGACGTAATTGTGGTTGCAAGTCGTTTAGCGAAAATGTGTTAGGTACGTGTATAGTTTTAAGATAAAACCATTTATGTAAATAGTCGTGTAAATAATAATGTATTTAATTTATTATTAATTATTTAATTATAGATTGTTTAATATAAAATTTATGTTTTTATTATATCCCTGATACGCTTTTGTTTTTTTATGTATTAAAATTTAAATGATTAGGAGCTAAATTAGTTTTGATAGTCAAAATGTTTTCGTTTAATCTAGAAAGATCCTCAATATTGTTTCATCTAATTCAACTTGACAGCCTTTATTAAGATTATAACTTACTCTGTATTAAAATAGAATAGTCCTCTGAGAATTGTATTATATTTACCTAGTTAAGACTCGCGGTTTTACCTCCTATTCTGTTAACACTATAATAATAATAATTATTATACGTTCCTCTCCTATTTCATACCTTAAAACGTTTGTGTTTCACGTCATTTCTACTTTGAATGTGATGTGAACATATACTAACAATATATGCCAAAGCGTATAGAGCAGATCAACCACTGCTTGAGACTTGATGTTATAAGTAAATCAAAAAAATTCAACACCAATGGTTCTTCAGAAGCTTTACCTTCGATAATGTTGATGAACATAAAGTACTTTACATAAATTAAAACTAACCATAATAATATAATATTAAAATACTTAACTAGATGTAACTGTAGCTCTACATAGGTCAAATTATCCATTTGATAGGTCACGATGAAAATAATCACTTATAATACCACAAGAGCTTCAAAATTATCGGGTATTTTCCGATAGGTTCGTTGCAAACAAATGAAGGAGTCAAGTTTTTAGTCAAGGTTAAAAAATCACGAGCGCGAAGCTCGAGTGATTTTTCCTGAAAAACTTGACGACTTTATTTGTTTGCAGGGAACCTTGAGGGAAATGCCAGATAATTTTGAAGCTCGTGTGGTATTCAGGGGATTATTTTTCCGTCCCAAATGTCGGCCAATAATTTCACAATTGAATTCAACCTGTCAGTTTGACGTCAACGACCAGAGAAAATTTTCAAAAAATTATCAGTATAATACCATGTAGGTTGTACCACGTGACGTCGAATGGTGCAATTCTATTGGTCGATATTTGGGTCGGAAAAATAATCAGTCTAAACTTTCATGTTGGCAATAAATTGTAAGTATTAAAATTATCGCCCCAATTTTTGATAAAATTGTCCTAGTGTGAAACGTTAATACTGTAGGTAGGTACTTATAAAAGTATCCAATAGTTATTTATGCAATGAAGTTGGCCGCAATTTATTTTATTACAAATAACAATAAGTGGAACTAGGGAAATGAACTGAAACCAAACATGTTTTGTAAGCACAGTCCATAATAGTTAATATAAACTGATTCTTTAAAACCATTAGGTACAAATTAGAATTCAGAGCCGAGCCATTCAGAGTGTTACAAAATTAAGAATACTTTGTAATACATAATATGATTGATTAATTCAGTGATAGAGAAATAACGATACAGTCGACGAAAATCTCAAATCTTTTACGGAGGAAACTCTTTAGAAAGTCTTTGCGAATGAAAATTATGTAATACATTATAAATAATATTAACTACCTACTCGCTACTGAATAAGTTTTTTATTTATAAAATAAACCTAACATTACCATAAAGTAGAGTTTCAGGCATAACATCCTTTACTTTAATTAACGAAAAAATATAATGTATGCACTATGCATCTATCATAACACTACAATAAATGACTGTTAACACTACAATAAGTGACATTACATTAAAACGAATGTCATTTAAAACAAAATTTCAGCAACGACTATACTCACAAAAATCTATACTAATATTATAAAGAGGAAGGGATTGTAATTATGTATGTATGTACTTATGTATGGTTTTCACGCATAAACTACCGGACCGATTTTGATGAAATTTGGCACAGACAATCTTTAGACCCTGAGAAAGAACATACCTTTTATTGCGAAATATGTACTACGGGCGAAGCCGGGGCGGACCGCTAGTATTATATAAAAATATATTTCATACATAACCCGATTCTTTGCGTTTATCTAAATTCTAATGGCTATCCAATTAAAAGTTTATACATGTTAAGGAGTTGCTGACAGTTTGATATACGATATGATGTATCCCGTGTAAGTGAAGTTAAGGGAAATAATATTTATACTAGTTGTGCCTGCGACTTTGTCTGCGGAACTTTCGATACTTATTAAAAAATGCCTTGACTGTTACTCAATAATTTACTAATAAACTCTCCAACTAGTAGAGAAAATACGATAAGTCCCGATTACTAACGACAAATAGAAAAAAGAATAAATTTCTACTCATAAACGCTTGTCTTAAAAAACAATTGAATGTAAACACATTTTATCAAGTTTGATCTAAATTTATTCCTTAATTACTTACTACTTAAATTACAATTTATTAAAAAATACAGTACACGGTTTATTTATTATATAATTTATATTATTAGGTAGAAAAAATAAAACTAATAGTGATTCTTACGATAAAAATAACATATTTATTCCTTATAATAATTATTAGATACCTATAGATAATAATTACTGAAACAAACAAACAACAAACAAACAAAAATACTTTATTGTGCACCAATAAATAAAAATTACAAAAGTAAATATATAAAATAAACAGACACAGTTGAGCACAACAGGCGGTCTTATCGCTAAGACAGCGATCTCTTCCAGACAACCTGAAACTGCGGAAGCATTAAGTTATAAGTAAATATCAAGCATTCAAACTCAAACTCAAACTCAAACTCATTTATTTGGCACCATATTATACAGAAATAAGGTAATTATATAAAAACAAACAAAAAGAAGAAATACAATATAAAATTAAAATTAAAAAATAGATAAAATTAGTGTGATGCCAAAACGGTCCCCACGTCAGCAAAAGTTACAGAGTGTTTCTGTAACACTGGTTTTCAGTGAGTACCAGTAATAAGGATAACTTGCGGCTCAAATAACAGAGCACGACTGCCAGTCAATATAACCTTAACGAATATAATATTTATATAATATATTGTACAACAAATAATCGCTTATAAGTACATAATACATATACACATACACATATATAATATACATACATACAAACATATATAATTATATATACAACAAGCACCATTCACTACTATCAACTACACAAGAAACAAATAAATACGCCGATAACATGCAGACACTGATGAAGCAAGCAGGTGCAGCAGTGAGCAGGTACAGCAGTTATGTAATATACGCCGTGTAAGTGGGAAGAACGCGTGAGCCAGGAGGAAACTGATTTTGGTGATGATTTAATTTAATTTTTAAGTGTTTTTTAAATGTATAGACAGATCCTAAATTACGAATGGGAGGTGGAATGTTATTCCAACACTTACACGAAACGTATCTAAAACTACCACGAAAAGCCGCCGTGCTATACCGCTGTAAGCGCAGTGCCGGGTTGCTTACCAGACGAGTGTTAACAATACCGCTGCACCATTCCAGTTTTTCGTAGAGGTAAGTTGGTTTTTTACTGGTCACAATACCGAAGAGCAAAGTGGCAATGTGGAGTTCCCTTCTGAGAGACATCTTTAAAATGTTTCTCTCGTTGAGGTAAGGTGTCACGTGAGTGCGAGGAGGTATGTCGAAACAGTATCTTGCACAAGCATTTTGCACTCGCTGCACTATTCGCTCTGTTCTTGCAAGAAGTCGAGGCCCGTATACACAGTCAGCATAGTTAAATTTAGAAAGAACAAGAGCCTCGCATAACCTAGTTCGAATATCAGTGCTGAGAAAATTACGAATTTGATATAAAATTTTTAAACGATAAAAACAGTTCCTGACTAAATTTTGTATGTAGGTTTCGAATCGAAGCTCTTGATCAAAAATAAGTCCTAGATTACGAACCTCTAAAACTCTTTCCACTGGAACACCTTGTACCTTTATGTCCAAATTATTACTAACGATATCTTTTATTTGTTTTTTAGATCCCAATACCATGAACTTTGTTTTACTAGGATTTAACGCTAAAGATACCGAATCTGCCCAGGCTGCTATCCTATCCAGGTCTTCATTTATTTTTACCACGGCACTGGGTGTATCATTAGGATTAAAGGACAAATATATTTGAATATCGTCTGCATAGAGATGATACTGACAATATTGAATTTCATTTATCACCTCTGCTGTATAAAGAATAAAAAGTAAAGGGCCTAAAATAGAGCCTTGCGGCACTCCTCTAATAAGCGGCTGTAGGTCTGATTTAACGGCCATTCCATCGCTTCCACGAACTTCCACAGCTTGGGTTCGACCGCACAGGTAGCTCCTAAACCACTTAATAGTCCCAGGTTCGAATCCATAAAAATACAATTTAGCAAGCAGCAGATTAATATTTATTGTATCAAACGCACGCGAAAAATCTAATAGTACTAAGATGTACCCTTCCCCGCGATCTTGAGCAGTCAGCAAACTATCAGTAACATCTAAGAGTGCAGTGGCTGTACCATGACGCTTTCTAAAGCCTGACTGACGTGACGGTAAAATATTATTTTCTTCCAAATATGAGATCGTCTGCATGTACACTAAACGTTCCAAAACCTTAGATAAACATGGCAAAATGCTGATTGGTCTTAGATCTTTCACATTCACTGGTTCATTGTTTTTAGGCAATGGTTTTACTATAGCCCTTTTCCATAATTCTGGAAAGGTGTGTGATTCAATTGATTTATTTATTATAGAAGTTATAGTACAGAGGCTATTAGGCATAGTTAGAGCTACCATATCCAAGTTAATACCATCAATACCTGTCGCATTTGAATGCAAAGAATCAATAACCTTTTTTACTTCATTTTGGGAAACTGTGCGGATGTCAAATTTAGAGTCTCCATATCTACAATCACTGAACTTCTGAATAATGTCAATGCCAATAACATTATTGCCGGGAGCATTAAGAAATGACGCATTTATAAGATTTGGATTATTTAAATGTGGTGGGATCTCTATTTCTGGTTTTTTATTTATGTTGAGCGACTTTTTGAGATTTTTCCAGAGTATACGTGGATTAGTAAACTGGTCATTAACTTTTTTACTAAAAAATGCACGTTTCTCGTTAAATAAAGCTGTATTAGTAATTTTTTTTAGTTGTTTATAATAGTCCTTATGTGTGTCACTGTTAGTAGTACGATAGTTGTCATAAGCTTCATTCCTCAATTTCATCATTTCCTTTATCGTATAGGTAATCCAAGGATGTGAAACAGAACTTTTAGAAAATATTCTTTTATATGGCGCATGACTATCAAACAACAGTATCAAAATATCCGTAAACACATTTACTGTATCATTTACATTAGGTAGGCACGAAATACTATTCCAATCTATATTCATTAAATCATTATTAAAATGTTCAATATCAATGTCCTTTAACGATCTGTATATTTTCCAGCAAGGTTTGATTTTTACTACTGTATTCATAGGAAGATTAAATGAGAGAAATGCGTGACTACTGAGTTCAGGTATGTGCTTTATATCTACGTTATTTATGTCCATATTACTACTTATAACATCTATTAATGAATGACTGTGATCAGTAAAGTGTGTTGGCCCATCTACGTGTTGTTTGAGATTGCAGTAATTGAGGAATTCATATAGCTTAGCAGACTGTTGATTGGTTTGAAGCAGATTTATATTAAAATCGCCCAAGACTATTATTTTTTCAAATCTTGGAAAAGAACATATGGAATCGGTAAGTGCGTCGAAGAAAGTATCAATATTTAACCATGGCGGCCTATACGCTGTGCCAATTATAATTTTGAAACTTCCAATGTTAAGACTTACCCAGAGCTGCTCAACATTCGCGTGCAGCGGATGTTTCAATTTTTGTAGATGCGTTCCCTTTCTAAAATAAACGCCCACGCCACCACCCCGGGTACGTATGCTCTGTGGACGAGGGATATTCCAAAAATGATATCCGATCAACTTAGGTGCCAGGCATTCAAAAGTAGGTTATATATTATTAATGTGTTATATCATAACACAATCAGCATTTATGTAAAACTAGCTGATAGATGCGTCTTCGTACGTATGATACATTCTCAGAATATCTTATTTTTTATTAAATAGAAAAAAAAAGAATAAAAGCACTTTATAGAATAAAAAATATATATATTTGCCATCAGATAGCGACAGTTCTATTAAAAAAAAATTCCCAGTTTCGAAGACTAACTACTGTTTTAATTGTTAAATAATTTGTATTGTTGAGTTGAGTTGAATATTGCTTTATGGTGCAGTAAAGAATATCTTTAGAATTACATTACAAAGACACATTTTACAGTTTGACACAATAGTTAGGTATAATAATATACATAAATCTCCTTATAATGAGATATTTCTCAAGATATCATGATCTACGTAACAACGAGGAAGCAGAATTTGCATCATATCGTTTACAATTATTGTTAATAACAAGCTATATTTATTCTAATCTGTTTATTTGTCTATATTTGCCCTATTCAACATGATGTACCAACAATATAATATTCAGGATTAATTCATAAATTAATAAAAATAGGAATTAACGTCGTTCTAAATAACAAAAAAAAAAACCAAGCCAATTTACTACGTGTAACACTTACACGGTCGCTACAAATTTTCATTTAATTACTTTAAAGTCTTGAGAGAAGAAAAACATTGGTTCAATTTCCAGAAGAAACAACGCACGTAGTTAAAGAATTGCATTGCTTAGTTTTCCCGATCAATTGAGCTCGACTCAGCTATTCTGTTGTAACGACACATTTGACTTTACAGGGACGAATTTCAATAATTAAAGTTGTGGCCCGAAAAATATTTTTTTTTGTAATTTGTTTTTGTTTATTTTCTAGTTTTGAATATAATTACACATTTTCACTTTTATTGTGTGTGAATTTAACTGAACGTACAATACGTTGATATTATTATCGATTGTCCTTTCAAAATCTATACTAATATTATAAAGCTAAAGAGTTTGTTTGAAAGCGCTAATCTCAGGATATACATAGTACTAATCTGTATTCACTCAAAATGTATATGATTTGAAAGCTTCTGTCACAAGAGAATTGTTTTAAGTACTCAGTTTTCAGAATTTTCACTTATAATACCACAAGAGCTTCAAAATTATCTGGCATTTCCCTCAAGGTTCCCTGCAAACAAATAAAGTCGTCAAGTTTTTCAGGTTATAAAATCACGAGCGCGAAGCGCGAGTGATTTTTCCTGAAAAACAAAGTTCGTGTGGTATTCGGGGGATTATTTTTCCGTCCCAAATGTCGGCCAATAATTTCACAATTGAATTCAACCTGTCAGTTTGACGTGTGGCAACTACCAGAGAAAATTTTCAAAAAATTATCAGTATAATACCATGTAGGTTGTACCACGTGACGTCGAATGGTGCAATTCTATTGGTCGATATTTGGGTCGGAAAAATAATCTCTTAAAAACTGCTATAAAATCGAAATTACTTGCTATTATACAGATTTTCATTATATCATGAATTCAACAAAATCTGTATAACGCTGCTTTAACGGTTAGCCTTAGGCCATTAATAAATATTTAAATGCGTGCCTGTTTTAATTGTTAATTGCAGTCAAAGAATTTGTATTGTTGCCAAACTGGGGCGTACTCAAAAACGTTTTTTATTTTTAATGGAATAAAGTTTTTATTTAATTGTCAACTGTTGCGCTCGAGTTTCCCATCTGTCCCTAAGGTGCTCATAAAACAGAAGTTGGATTTGCTGGTTATAAATTTGAGTGTTGAGTTTGTTTGGACGTTGAACTGTTTATGTGACGCACATTAAACACTAAGTATTTAATAGGTATCACAGAAAAAACAATACAGTTAAAGCATCGCTTAGTTTCCCCGGTAGTAGGTAGATCTATTCAGTAATATTTGAATGGTCGCAGGCATTCAAATTTGATTGTATTTATTCTCATTGATAATTTTCGAATGGTAAAAAAACAATATTCTATTTATCTTGAAGTATTATGAGGAAGATATTTCTACGAAGATAGCTCAAGCTTCTAGTGGTTCGCTTCCATAAGTGTTCCTTACCCTAAGCGCAGTTACCGAGAAAACTAATTTTCTATCCTGTTTTCGCTAGTTTTCTTTTTTATTTGCAAAAGGAGTTATATTTTTAGATAAATAAGCAAGGGTCGCTGGAAAAACGACATGGAGGCGGCACCTTACTCTCTCAGTATTGTCTTTGTACAGACTGTTCATTTACGACTTTAATAACTGTTATTATTTTACGAAAGGCTTTTTACGCTTCGAAGGGGAAAACGCGGCGTTTGTCAAAAGTTTTGCAGAGTTTGAGTGAACGAAATGGTAGAAATGGTTTATGAGTGCCATGACTTTTCTAGTTTTGTGTTTTATAACTTACGAATTTTTATAAATGTAGGATAGATGATAGATATGCAGAATACTGGTGATAACCAGTATTCTTTCTGTATCTGTAAATTTTATTTTCTGACATTAAAGCAATAGAATTTACGATTCGAAGATGTTTTATTTTACATTAACACATAAAATAATAGACCATAAAATAAACAGACCCGTCATCAGTTTCTTAGCAATTCTTAAATGTCCTTACGAGGTCCATGGGCTATCACATTTTATGGATCAACCGTTCATGTGTAAAAGTCCTAAGAAATAAAAACATTTCAGTACGAAAGCGTCATAAACTGTTTTATAGTGTACTGGGTAATGTGGTAATATTAGTGATTTACTCGCCCCGTATCTTTAATGACACCATCTGCTTGATAAGTTTATTATTTACGTCATATACCTGGTTAGTGGACAGACACCGTACCGTCTTAAAGCAGGATTATTTTCAGTGTGGAAAAAAGACAGCGCTATATAGGTCGTCTAGCGCCATCACTTTCCCACACTGGAAACAATGCTATAAGACATCAATGGTAACCCCCAGACACCGTGTTTATATACATTTAATGTGGTCCTTCGAGTCTAAGACGGTCTAAGAAAATGTTTGACAATAAACATCATTTCGCGAATAAAGTTTTTCATGAACTAACATTAGTGTTTTATATTATTGTCTATTTTTGTTTTAGTCTTATAACTATAAAGTCAAGGAGGTTATATTTCTTTAGTACGAATGGACGACACTCGAACAGTCTGAAGTACTGTGTGGTGACCGCCCAACTTGTTCTTGTAGAGAACTTTTACTTAGTTTGAAAGTCTTTAAACACAATCATATATTATTAAAAAAAAACCTAAGAAGCCTGCTAATTGTCAGAAATAGACCGTAAAAAGGAGGCGCCAGCTTTCAAACAACGAAATAATCATCACAACAGTTCACCCAGTCAAAAGTTCTGAACCCAAAAAATACTTTCAAAATGTGAGTACCTCAGTGTTGAGAACTAAACAATATACGAGTCCTTTTTATATAAAAAATATGTATATATTTCTCAGGAATATAAACACACACGAGAAACCAAATGTTGAATTCACAGCTACAATATTGACTGAGAGCCTTACGCTAGTTCCATTGAGACCTGAATGTCTTTGAGACGACCGTTTCTATTTTAACCAAATATACACAGGTTCCATCTTGAAAGATAAAGCGTTGATAAAAATTGTCAGGTGTCAGAAGTGAAACTTCTTTGGCAAGATACCAAAATTGTCGCCTTACTCCATGACGTGACAGTATTGCGCACCATGACGTGACTTTGGAATTTTACTCTCAACGCGCCTAAAGAAGTTTCACTTCAAAAACGAAAAGTTGAGCTATTATATAGACAGATAGATACAATAAAATAAAACATTGCGAATTCAAAAAAGTACGTCTTTTTATTCTTTGTGATAAGGAGAGTAAGGTGTTTTGTTTTAATTTAATTTGATTGATTAACCATTAACATATCCATATAAAATCAATTATAAATACTTCTAAAAATATAGTTACTACAATGTCTTGACAGTCAAGGTCGTGTAAAATGTCCTTTTT
>CAJQZM010038960.1:33592-44200 GCA_907164665.1 Colias nastes
AATAAAAATTAGTCTTTGAATCCAGTACCGAAGACACGCCGACAACTCCCGAAGCGTCACCCGAGCGCGTGTGACGTCATAATGTTAGTTTTCACTCATTGCAGTTGATAGAAAAATAAATATAGTTTGAAAAACTAAACAGGATAATAAGATAAATTCATGAAATTATTGTATTGTTACCGGGTTTTTATAAGTATACAAAATTTAAATTAAATCCGTCGGTTTATAGCGGGTCTAAATCGAATCGAAAGGTGAATTGGTTACATACAAACATATGTTTTAAGCTGATCCTGGCGATCCTTATCAGGATAAAAGGATAAATTTATGATATTATTGTATTGTCATAAAGGAGAATGGCGAAACTGGGCCTAACTGTTACAGAAATCATAATATATTTAAAATTCATTATGTTAATTTTAATAATTATTTGTAAAATATTGACTTCTAATTCTATGAGAAAACAAATCTTTGAAAAAAAAGATAATTCGTTCACTACCGGTCTTATCAAGCAGAGATGTCAGTGTTGTCAGGAGTAAAATAGTCAAATATATAGATTAATACGAATGAATGTTTATTTTTCATTTTTAGTTTTATTGAATTCAAATGCTATAAAAATCAGAAGCAAAACTTAACTTTTTTTAACACACATCTTAATTTATTTAGGTCATTCTATAAAATAAAAACATATTTTACTTAATCAATAGTAATTATAACCTTTTTATTTAGGTAGCTGGCAATTGTAAATGTCAAATTATTAATTATAGTTATAATTATGTCAGTGATGAGTGATTGTTGATCAAGAAGCTTATATCTAATACACTGGAGATTGCACTATGACCATTAACTTGTAACAAGAAAATATGACCTTGAATGACGCCTGTATGTTTTTTTATCCCTTTCACACCAACTTGCCAAGTTAGGTGTGAAAGGGATAAAAAAACATACAGGCGTCATTCAACGTCATAATAATATTTTCTTGTTACAAGTTAATGTTCATACTGAAATCTCCAGTGTATTAGATATAAGCTTCTTGTTGTTGATGTTTGTTGTTTGACTTTTGAGTGAAGTTTTAGTAACGTTATAGGTATTCAAAATTGCCTTAATCGTCTATTTTTACTCTAAAGATATTATTTGAATTGATTAGTCTTATTATAAAAGCGAATCCTGATTCATCCATTTATAAAGATATAAGAAATGTATCAACCTAGTGATTTTGATGTTTTGGTAAGTTAAAATGTGTGTTGAATAATATGTGTTGGATCCAATATTTCTATTACCTGACTGTTCTACTGTTACACTCTTATTAGCTAGACAATGTAGATAGAAAATAAACTTACCTGGACATAGAAAAAGGCAATGCTATTCATTTAACTCAAGCAAAATAACTTTTATTGACGTGAATTAGGTTGCGGCTGGGAGTCACTTATGAAAAAGTGTAACGCTCGGTAACGTTACGATGAGTCACCGAACGAGAGAGAGGCCCGCCGAATGCCTTGCGTCTCTCTCCCACTCAACTATGATCGAGAAAAAGACGTTGTCACGTAAAATCTTCGCCCGTAAAACCGACTTTACAGGCAACCATTTTTTTTTGTTACTTTACATCCCAATATCTCTGCTATCCCATAGAACAGATCTATAACTATTATATTTATAGAATCTGTATATTTTTATCAATTTAATCCCCCATAAATCATCAGTGTAACGATCAGGCCCAGAGTCCTATGGGAGTTTGCCATTCTCCTTTATCCTCTATGAGGTCCGAACCTTGATAAGTGTTCAAAATTTGAACAAAATCCGTCGGTTTTAAGTGAGTCAAAATCGAGTCGAAAGGAGTCGGTTACATACGAACATACAGGTGGAGCTAATAAAAGCGTGTTAATAATAATACTTAAATACAGTGTTTTGATCTATTTAATTTTGTTGTCATTATTAAATTACATATTAATTATATTAATTGTTAATTATATTATTTAAATTTATATTAAAAATGGCGAACCTCAAAAGTTATCGTTTTGTACCATTATGTACGAATAGGTACTACAAAGGCAACTCCTGACAAAAATCGGTGATCATAAATATATCAACATCAAGAATATTATTTTCGGAACTAACTAACTAATTCGGAACCAACTAACAAATCGTATTTTTTAATAAATTTTCAATATTATTGTCTAGTCACGTCTTAGTCACGTGTAATAGCCGTAAACGCTGTACTGCAGTTAATAGCTATAACATTATGACGTCACAATTATGGTGACCAGTCATGGCGCGTTTGTAGTCACGTGATTCTAATTTAAATTTCATCAATTTTTAATTGCTTATAATTAACGGAAAAAAATTTTTTTGAAGTTTTTTATAAAGTTTTAAAATACATAAAAAAATCAATACTTTTTTTTATTCAAATACCCAATTGTACGACCATTTATTAAAGGAGGTATCAATAGTTTAGCAGACCATGTTCAAGCAGTTAGGATAATGACAGTAAGGGGAGTATGACCGTCGCAGCGGACAGGGAACAGAAATAGCTGGTCCTTGGCATTCTGAAGGTATACCTAGACGTATTGGCGACTTGGTAATGATGCAAACGCTGGACAGCGTTAGTTTTGTTAATCTGGGTGGAGATATTGTACATATTTTTTTTCAAATCGATTAAATGATGTTGAAATAAATAATTTATTTCTTTCTTCTTTCTTTCTTTCTAAATGAAGATTGGATAATAAATCTAGAGTATTAAAACATAGGTACATTGTATAATTTATTTATAAATATCACAAGAAGTAATTGTAAAACTGTAACTTTTGTAACAACTGTTAATGGACCTTTGTAAAAAAAATTACTTGAAGCACATAAGATCAAGATGAAAGATCCAAAGCAAACTTTAAATGTATAATTTTTTACCAGAGTTTAGTTTTCTCCAGGTTTCCTATTATTTTTAATATCTGCAACGTTTTTTTCCATCTATACTATAATATTATAAAGCTGAAGAGTTTGTTTGTTTGTTTGAACGCGCTAATCTCAGGAACTACCGGTCCGATTTGAAAAATTCTTTCGGTGTTGGATAGCACATTCATCGAGGAAGGCTATATAATTATATATAATCACG
Organism: Colias nastes; assembly: GCA_907164665.1. NCBI lineage: Eukaryota > Metazoa > Arthropoda > Insecta > Lepidoptera > Pieridae > Colias > Colias nastes. The sequence goes on from CAJQZM010038960.1 coordinate 36,696, forward strand.
ATAAGACCAACAGGAGTGGAGCACTGCGGGTAAAACCGCGGAGCACAGCTAATTTAAAATAAATACCTACTTATCCCGAAATTAACCATTGATAAAAATCTAATATTTAGAGATAACTGAAGCTAAGTATAATAGCAATATAAATTATTTATTATTAAGTTAAATCTTTAGCAAAAACACCAACTTGTTATAAGAAAACTAGACGTACACGTGTAACATTCAGTTCACACTATTAACTCGAATACATCCACAAGTACTGGGAAACCATTTTAATTTTCTCGCCTCTCGATTACAGAGAAATCCCAAAACTACTAGCTGAGGTAACAAGCAACGTCTATATTATGGTAATGAACTCCAAGTTACTAGTTTACAAATTGGCTATGGACAGATTGACCAGTGACCAAATTCTTGCCTTAAGATTCATTTGCATGATAGGATTTGATTTTCAGGAGAAGGTATAAATGTCCCATGATTTTCTACTAGGTATATTAAGAATTTGTCTTTTTGAAATATTTAAATGTTTTGTTAATTTGTATGGAACTATAATAAAAATAAAGGCATAATAAAACGCTGGATATAATTCATATTGTAATTAAAAGTCGATGTATTAATGAAAATGTTTCAATACTAAACTATTATGCCACAATATGTTCTTTTTAAAATTTTGTGAACAAAGCAGCGGAGATAAAAGATCATGCAATAAGCTGCTAACACACAAAGCTTTTTGAATTAAGTCTCCATTTGAAACAAATTCAGGTTTATTTCAATTAAACAAGAGATAGAATTAAAATCCCAGATCTGGCTAACAAATACGACGTAAAAAAGCAAAATCAGATTACAGCTTACACTGGGTCGAATTAGGTTTAATCCTAATTTTTCGCTTCACAGAGTCCAATTATTTTTAACTAAGGCAATTCTAGTCATTTGCATGCGAGATTTAAATGCATCGAGCATAGGTGGGGACGTGAGATATGGCCTGTTAAGCCACGTCTCACCACTAATTTGGGACTGTGCCAACTAATCTTATATACTAGATTTTTGGTGACGCCTTGTGGAGATTAGATGGATTTAAGATTTAGAACGTTGTTGCAAGTATTGAGGGAAATCTTTCCTTATATATTGTAGCAGATATCTTTAGTTTAGATGGTAGTAGATTAACAATGGAAACGTAAGAAATCGTTTTAATTATCCTTCGTCTATTTCGAGTATTGAGTAGTAGTCAAGAATAGTCATTATTTTATATTTTAGATATCTTTGTAAGATTGATTTGAAGGAAAGATTTGCATTTCTCAACTATAGGTAGAGTTTGAGTAAAGACGGGATGTTGCTCTGAATACATTATTATTTATTACAGAAGACATGTAATTGCACAGTACGTAAGTAACAATTTAGATAACCTGTTTTAGAAGCTGTGAATTAAACAAGGACTAGACACTTTGGTAATTATGTGCTCTACAGCATTAACATTTAACTTTATTGCCTCGTCTTAAGGATTTTCTGTTCTTTTCTTTTTGGTAAATACTATATTATTGTCTCTGAATTTTCGCAACACTCACTAATAAACAGTGTGTGGTGTAAACACGCGATAACCACGTTCTTTCAAAAACTTTAGCATTTAAAAGAACTAACTTCTTTGAAACCCTTTATAACCACCCAGATTAAAAATTAATTTAATATTATTCTAGGTAAAAATTCAATTGAATTGAACAGTCAGTTTCTTGTAGAAATTAAAATCGTATTTTATCGTATATTTTTATTTTATAATATTATGGTATAATATATTCCTCACTTAAACTTGGTTTAAGAACTTGATATTAGCTGGTGAAATATAATTTATCAATTTGGCCTTTCGCCATTTCAGTCTAGCTCGCTTGCATTTGAAAATAATTCACCAATTCACCATTCAGACACCAAAGTTATTATTTTTGTAAGTATCTGTATTTTATTGAACTATAAAATTAATTATGAATAATTTAAAGTAGATGCATCAAGATGCAAGGATTTTGTCATGTTCAAGCAAAATATTATTATGTATAATCATAGAATAGAAGCTACTGCCGTGCCGTGCTTTGCCCGAATTGATCTGGGATCTAGACGATACTTAAGTATTTTGTACCTTTCCAAAGGTAAAATAATTTGGTATTAGTATTATAAAAACTAATTACTAATAATCATAATATTAATTTAATTGACTTCTCTTATTAACATTTACGCCCTTACCTACACATATGAAATAATGTGTTAAAATTCAAAATCTTAAAATATACTTGTTTTCTCAAGGAATATATTCGCCTAACACGCAGTAATAAAACGTCTATTCAAGCGTGAAAGATAACATTTGCTAGAATATTATTTGAAGGCGTTAAAATTGATTACGTATTCAATTTTGCTTCGTCAGTTTTTTTCTTGACTGCTATATTATAGTATGTAGTGGGGTATAATTTAGTGTTCCTTTTCTTATGTAATGTTTCTATTATATTTTATTTTTAAGTTTCAAATGCTTGTAAACTCAAACTCAAACGTTTTATCTCTAAGGGCACAGATTAGATAATAGTTACTACCTACTAAGAATGGGTAAACACTAAACATGTGGTATTATAATAAACGTGTTGAACCAACAAAAATTGTTCTCCTTTAATAAGTCTTTAAATTTTCTCATTTTTCACCAAATTTCCTCATGATTCTGACGAATACATGGCAATACCCGCACAAAAAAAATAAGTTCTATAATTACGTCATAATATGTTTAATAGGTATTTTCTTAGGCAGCAATATAACAAACAAGGGAAGGCAAGATAGCTTATAATTTATATTTGCTTTGGCTTCATAGTTGGGGGGTCATTAAAATACAATCTTGTATCTTACTGTCGGATACAGCGATAATTCAGACAGTCTCTGTAATTTATCTTGTAATAGAGAAATGTAATTTCCTGGACTGTTTCACTTTAGCGTCATTTATTAAAATATTAAGTAATTTTCGGAGAAACAGGTATTGATGTTAATTGCAAATTTTTGTCCTTTTGAAATTATTCATGGAATTAATTATTAGTGCTCTTTGCACTTTAAAGAAATTTGATATTAGCTTCCGCATGTATTTACTTTATACCAGAAAGATCTGTGATCTTGTAAATAAATTATTTATATCATTATAATTATTGAAATAAATTCCTTTTTAATATTCTTTGTATGTAAGCAAAAAAGTGCTTTAAAATTTACTTTTTAATGAAACGAAAAGCAATTAAACTTTTGTAATATATTTGACACTACTATAAACATGAAATTCTCTGTCCTCCCGTTTACAATTTTAAGGCCAATAAGAATGTGTTTTAAGAAGACTTTTCTTTTTAAATAGTTTAATTTGTCCATGTTTAATTTAAATGAGAAAAAATCTAAATAACGAAACCCATTATTATTCCTTTGTACATCTGTAGCACATAGAGTGACCACATGTCCCTTCCCAAACGTAATTGGGACAAACTAATTTCGATTCTCACGGCCCACAGATCTAAATCGGCCATATTTAATTGCAAATGCTATGTAAATCAAGATATAATCGTAGATTAGGGATAGGATCGCCACTAGTTGAACCAATGGTTTTATTATGTAAATCCCTGATAAGTGGCAAGGCTTTTTAGGTTCGCCTGTTGTGAAATTTAGGTGAAATCGTGATATAATTTTCATATAAATTGTAAGTAATGGTTAGGATAGTAAAGACTGTTTATTTTTTGGTGACTTCTTTAATTAGTTATAATTAAATGAATGAAGGAAGTAAAGGTGATGTAGTAAAAGTGTTCACCAGATTCTTTATGTTTTGAGATACGAATTTGGAGCTTAATCCGATCGCTTACAAGTCATATTGGTAAACTAACTTTTGGGATATTATACGACGTTGATCTTTTAGTGTGCAAAAATAACAAAAAAATAAAAATAAATAAAAATTAAATTAATAGGAATAGTAAAAACAGTTTATTCAAACTTAAAGTCACAAAAACATTATAACGAAAATATACAAATAATTTCTAAAACTAACCACGAACAATAATAACAAACGACCTCACAAATATATTGAACCATTCATATTGAAGTTGGTTTTCGAACCTAAATAGTTACGTTAGTTACTTCTTCGTTGGAGCATCGCCAGTGTCCCTCTGTGGAATGTGTACTCTGTCAAATAGTTCACCAAGTTTCTCGCTATCAAGACAATATTCATTTACTACGCTGTCCTCGCCATATGGCTTACTCACAACCACATTCCCAACCTTGTTACCATGGAACAACGTAGATAATTCAATGTCGCCGCTCTGATTACCATTCTTGTTCGAACTACGCATAGTTTTGCTTGCCAATTGACTTGCGGGTTGTGAATTTGCAAACGTGTCACGTACACCGCAAATCGCTTGAATTATGGAATCTAGAGCAAGTTGATCTTGCATCCTTCGCTGTACAGCTGTCGCTTGCACATTGGCGACTATTTCTTTATACTTTGCTTCCAGTTTATCCAATGCTTTTGTTAATTCTATCTGATTCTCATCAGTGGTTTCGTTTATAACTTGTGTGCGCTGTTTCATTAGTTGGAGTTGCAATGAACACTCAGCTATATGCTTTTGTCTTTGCAAATGTGTCAATTTAGCTTCATAAGCTTTTGCGCTTTTAAATCTAGCTCTTTCCATTTTATTTAGCCTTCTTTCTAACTCTTCAGTTTTTGATGATGAACTCTCCGAAATATCAGGTTTATCAAGCAATCTATTGATAACACTACATTGATTTCGTTTAATTTCTTCAATGTTGTTTTTTAAGTGTGAAATTTCTAAGTCCTTACTTTGTATCATCTGTTCTTTTTCTACAATAATGCTATCTTTCGATTGAGTGATATTCTCAATTTCTCTAGCATGATTATTTGTGATAACTGCAATACTCTCTTCATATTTGCGTTTTAAGTCTTCCAATTGAGTTTTGTTAGAAATTGAGACTTCTTCCCGAATTACTGTTTTTAAATTTATCATATCTAGTTTATGTTTAGCTTCTATATCCTCTAATTCACGTTTCTTCATATCGTCATAATAATCAAGTTTTTCTTGTAAATTAGCTATAGTATCTATTAATGCATTTCTTGAGTTTTGAAGTTCTTGCAGTTTTTCTTTTAAAGAGTTCAGATTAGTACTACTTTGTACAGACATATTTGTGCTCGTTGCATTATCAACTTTATGAATACTACTGGTAGATTCATATTGAGGGGATCTTGATTCCTTTTTTAATGCAATTAATTCGTTATGAAGTTGAATATTTTGTTCTTTAATTTGTCTTAGTTTCATAATTAAGTTTGCTGCTCTACATTGATATTTGTCATTTTTATCTTCAGAATCATTTCGATCTGTATACATTTTTGGACAAGTATAGCAAAGGAGTGATTGCTCATATGGTGTGAATTTATTTTCATTAATTTCCTCTGTGTAAAAACAATCACTTTGCTTTACGATATTATGAGTAGTATTTGAATGGATATCACTTTCACATATTTGATCATCTGGTACAGTAAGAGGAGTTTTAGGATTATTGTATATTACTTTAGTGGTCGGATTTTCAGAGTTAATAACTAAACATTCAACTTCAGTTGAAGAATCATCACTAATAATTTCTTCGGGTAGAGGACATAGGGAACTTAACGAAGGTGGGCTTAAAAAAGGTTTTTCGAGCATACCTTTAGCTAACTGATAGCAAAGTGCAAATATGTACTTATTGCGATAATATTTCTCATCGTCATTGCAATTTGAAAGTCTCTTAATCCAAGCGTTGCATATTTCAATTACATCTTGGTCTAAAAGCTGTCCCAAATACGGCCGTAGAATTTGTAAATATCGTTTGAATTCAATATCTAAGTTGGATATATCGTTTTCGTCCATTTTTTTAAATTTACCGAAATAATTTTGGCACGTCAGTGATAAGTCAAAGTTGAGTCAAAGAAAATAGGATTCGACCATAAAGAGTGAAATGTGAAAGAAGTATTTTCTGGCGAATACTCCGTATTTAATTTAAAGGGTCATATTGCTCGTATTCAGAGCACTTTTGTTGGCTTCGTCTGGGTCAAGAAGCTTATATCTAATACACTGGAGATTTCGGTATGAACATTGACGTGTAACAAGAAAATATTGCCCAGTTGTTGTTTTTTATCACTTTCACACCTAACTTGGTATTGCCACTGTTAATACGAAGTTTTCCCAATGCTACTATGTATGCTGTAATATTCTGTGCAAAAGGTTAGTTTTTGTACATGAGTTTGTTGATAAATTGCCAACAACGTCATTCAGAAGCATTGTTGGATGAGACAATTATTATTTATGCTAAATAAAATAAGTATCTGAACCAATTATTAAAAAGCGATACTCCCTGATTATGGGTAGTCACCATAATAAAATTGTAGCAACTCTCACTTTGTCAATATGGCATGTGTGTCAAAAAAATTGCGTCGCTTCGAATATATTTTAAGTTAATATTGTTGCTTATTTAATAAATATTTTCCGAATATAAAGAATGCATTGTATTGTGCAAAATTGCAGAAGTGTTTGGACACCAAATTCTGGCATAGAATTTCACAGGCAAGTGTATATTTACGTTATTTACAATATTCCTCAATACTCCTGCATTTACCTGTTTAGAATCATTACAATGGCAAAAATTGTAAAATTTTGCATCATTTTAGTAAGCAGTCATGTTAAATTTGTTATTTTCCTAATACTTTATCATTTTTCAACAAGTTTTCAATAAACAAATTTAACAAGTAAGGTAACCATGATGACGAGTTTTTATGGATAGCGAAGAGAATAATATATTGTAATAACAATATTATGATGAAATTTAGAACACCATTTTCAAGATTGTTACTAGTAATGAAACAACACAAGACATCGGTATTGCACTCACATGTAGTTATAAGATTGTTCGTTTTTACATTGAAATTTATACCTTTTTAACTTACCTCATATTTTTTTGTTTTACGTATTTCAGCTTTCCAAAAAGTAAAATAAAAAGAAATATATGTGCCCATCAAGGGTAAAATTACTGAGGATTACGACCCAGAAAAAAATACTTTTTGAAAAATAAACTTTATAAAGTTAGCTGAAATTTGTGCAAGGCTGCTATAAACAGTTTTTCTTTGATGATTTTGGCTTGAAATTGACCCGTCGAAGCAACGCGTTTAAAAAGAAGATCTGAGTAGCTTACAATTTGGTAAACAGCATCTGATGCAAAACACAACTTTCCTCTATTTACAAAGGATGTTAATGCTATATATTGGTTCATATCCAAGCTTTGTAGCCAAAAGTTATTTAAAACAGCTATCATTCTATACCAATTATAATTGTATGTACCTATAAAGTATGACCAGTAATATTATAATATAAATAAGTACTGTTAAAAATATATGTCGTTATTATTTATAGACCATGATTTTTAGTTTTTTCTATTTCGAAAAATCCTGAATATACAAACCAGCGTGGTCACTCCACAGA
>CAJQZM010038960.1:54751-72252 GCA_907164665.1 Colias nastes
CGCGGTTGTTTGAAGCTTAGTCTCTGTTCCGTCTTTCTACTCATGTGGAGCCGGCTGCACGCACGAAAAAACATGACTCATGCGGCGTTACCTCGCTAATTCGCTATGAGGCGTTCCATGGCTTGAAGTGCAAGCGAGAGCGCGGAACGAGCGACAAAGAAGCACAATCCGCCTTATGACGTTGTCACGTTCAACTATCGTCAGTAAACCGACTTTACAGACAACCAATTTTTACAGTATTTTATGTAGATAAATATAATAATATGTATTATATAAACACTTATAATTACAAAGAAGACTACACACTACTACACTTTATCTTTTAATAAAGTTCATGTTTATTTAGCCCCCGATCTCACCGCAATCTGTAAGCCGAAGCTGGGAATTCGCCATCGAACCTCGAACACACATAAACCTCAAATATTTGTACAAATCAGTTGAAAGACTGCACATAGAAGCTGTATTTGTTTTGTTGTATAACCGGTTTTATTAACAATCGGTTAGAAAGTAAGTATCGGGACTAAAAATAACGCTACTGCTAAATTAGGAAATATAATTGTCTCCCAGAAATACAGAATATTAAATTTGATTGAAATTATTCCTATAAGTTGCTTATGACACAAAAAAAAAACAATAATTAACGATAGATAATTAATGCGTCGCAGTTTTTTTTAACTTGTTCTTAAATATTACAAAGAAGTATTGTATCCAGTATGGAAAAGTGATGGCGCTAGACGACCTAAAGTATATAGTTCGGTCGTTTTTCTACAATGGAATTAATACTACTTTAAGACATCATGGTAACCCGGTAGCATTTGTAATTTTAATCTCTTAATTAAAAGCACAATGGTGTCTTAACAACATAATGATTCTATGAAGTGATAATCGCATTTCATCTGATAGTTTAATTAGAGTTTTCATCGAGCATAATTACTCAACTATCATATAATTGTTTACTTCCTTACACTCACGTAGAGGAAGGTCAGTATCAAGTCCATTGTGAATTATATGATAATAGAGTGAGACCGTTATGTTAGTCATAACTCATACAGCATACTGCAATGTGCACGTGGATGATTAACAAAAATATTTTTACTTGCTCCTTTTTTATTAGAATTAGGCGATAAATTGTACGATTATTAATTAGCTGTGAAGCCAAAATACATGTTTATTAAATGTACACTTTTATACTTGTTTTTAATTGCATTATTTTTCAACTTTTATACTATCATAATAATTAATTACAAGCAAGTTTTTAGCGCTACGCAAACGTATATATTATTTAGTCATAAATATAATTAATCATTATTAACATTTACATTTTTTTCAAGTGTGTTTGTCGCCACTTTTGCTTTCTCTAAATTCGACTCTATCTTTTTATTTTCCTAGGAAAATATTAAAAACAGAAATACAAATTTAAAGAAATAGAAGTGCATTTTACTACCTACGCAATCTATAATTATTAAAATCGTGTGTATTTCTAAATGAAATACGTGGTTAAATATATTTCAATTATTTGATTGCAATTTTATAAAACGTGTTGAGCGTGTTAGAATCCATGACATGTGATAAGGTAATAGGTATTTATGTTTTAGAAATTCTTCAATTAATTGGATTGTACTGGACGTTTTAGGTTTGTAATATTTTAGTAAGGACGATTAATAGATTCTTTTTAGACATCGTATTTAATAATAAAGCATTTGTGAGAAATTCCACTTGAAATACAATCGATATCTTTAGAGTTATAATAATATGTAAGTTTTATTTTTCAATATTTCTGAGCTCGTTTTCCAACTAAGAACTTTCTCTTTTATGTATGAATGCAGTTTTTTCTTGTTATGTATACTAACTTTACCCTGCTGATTAATGTAAATAATATCCTATATCCATTGAAAATTGGTAATCTACAAAATTAAGATAAAAAAAAGTAAAATAATATAGTTTTGTTTTAACTACGATCTCACCTGTAGATTCTAATTTCTATAGTTTATCAGAAGAAACATCTAGAATGAATTTGTGATTTATTAATAGGTTTTCCCAGAACGAAAATAAATTCAAGGTTGAAATAATAAGCGTTGTTACTATAAGTAAAATAACAAATAATATTCCATATATAATTCAATATTTAACAGTTTATATCAATTCGACGTCATTGTAAATAAGAATTATTGTTAAAAGATCATAGATGTAAATGGTTTTAAAGGTTGTCAATATAATATATACAATGACAATTATTGATATTTCAAAGGTCAATGTACGAAAACTACAATTCGCGATTATTGAAAATACATAGAGTGCGGCAATTTATATAATGTGAACTTCGAAATAATTGAATTGAACTGTCATGTCGTCGAAAATAGCCATTTTTGTTTTTTTTTATAACACAATGCTTTTTTAGGTACATTATAGAGCCAGTTTTTTGTAGGTTAAATGCATTATAATCATATAATATTATAAAGTCGAAAAACACAGACTAAATTAAATGAAATAAAACTTCTTTATTGCAGTCATGGACGTATAAAAAAAGACGGACGCCGTATTACGAACAAACAACGTGAAGCCACCATAGTAAGCTAGCGATCGTGTAAAGACAATAAACACGCACACACTCTCACCATAGTAAGCTAGTCGGCCGCCATTACGTCGTGAACTACCGACTGATTAACTGCGTCACTGTTTCACAAAAAATATTTAAAATGCCGTCTTGCGTGGTTAAATGGTGTCGCAACAGTACAATTTTAAATAACAAAACACAAGGGATTACATTCCACAGGGAAGCAAGTTATTTCTTTTATGTTTTAATGACAAAATTATTACAGCAAAATTTATAGAAAAAAATACAGCCGCCATTGTCATCAGGACAGCTGTTGCCATGGCAACATGGCACACACACATGGATGTTTCGCCGCCATTACTAGGCTTCACTCAATGTTTAGGCGATATACCGTCCGTCTTTTTTTATACGTCCATGATTGCAGTAAAAAAAGAATATAATATGCCATGCAAAAAGTAAATTAAAGAAAAAATTGGAAAATTATCGCAAGGTTGCGTTCTCTATCAAGGTAATGTTGATACCTTTTTCAAAACGGGATTATTAGTTATTTTTAGTTTATACCCGAAATCGAATCCTGCTATATTATCTGGATTGAGAAAACCTACGATTTAACCACTTTTCCAACTTCCAGGTCGAATATTCCTGTTTAAATTAACTTATTTTTAAATAAATTATTAAGCTATTGCATAGCTTCTATCGCGGGCCTTGAGCGCGAGGACCGAATCCAGAAATTGCGTAACGAAAAACCTCACGCTCCCCACTCCGACGGGCGCGGAGGTGTGGCTTGAAGGCATAGCATGCAATAGCTTTACCGCGGCAGTCCCCGAGTGCCACACGTCTTTTTAATTATCTCACATCCTCACTAAATTTTTTTAATTTATCCAAGCAACTATTTGTATCCAGTTATTTTTAAGTTATAACTTAATTTTCCCTTTATATTCAATGAGTCTTAAGAAGTTAGCAAGTTAACTCCATTGTCAGAACGTTCACTCATCCTCTTATAAACTTTAAGCTTCTGTTAGACAAACAGTAAGTTGGTGGAATCTAGATAATATTCGAATATATTTATAGTAATTATCCATACCAATATTATAAGGAGGAAAGATTTGTATGTATGTTTGTCACGAATAGGCTCAAAAAGTACTGAACGGATTTCGATGAAACTTTACAGTAATATAAACCTATATTTTTTCAAATAGCATCCGTAGTTCCTGAAATTGAAAAAATATTTCATTGTTAGATAATCCATTTATCGAGGAAGGCTTATAGACTATAATATCATCAAGGTAAGAGCAATAGGAACGGGGCATTACGGGTAAAACTGCTGGGCACAGCTAGTATATTATTAAGACATACATACATCAATACCTAGAAATGAACTTAATAATTTCTGTTTAAGACTACGTACAATACCTTAGGGATTGAGGTTTATTGCTATTTTATGACTATTATCTAATCTATATCTAATATATTATATTGTATTTAAATAAAAATTAAAAATACATCGAGTTATAAAATGATATTTAATTATTTCAATTAGGTTCTGTAATAAAATGATTTAAACCGTATTTATGACGCTCTACGTGATTTTAATGGACTCTATATTATTTTTCCAATGCTTCCAATTTTAATAATCTTTTTGAATATTATTCCCTACCACAAAATTGAGTTCCATTCAAAGGTCCATTTTAATCGAAGCGTGACTTTAAGAAAAATGATATCGAAAACATATTTATTTAAAATCACACGTTATATAATATTTTTCTTAGAATAAGCAAATCGTGATCACGTCTCTCTGAAGGTCGTTACTAACAAAGTAAAAACTTATTTATTGTTTCATCTTTATAAAGCATAATTAGTAATAAATAGTTGTAGCAGCGTCACTTCGTAAATCATAAATATATACTTTTTATGCATTTTTATTAGTCACTTTTGCCATAAATGTATTATTTATAGTAATTTAATTGCCTATTAGTATACATTTGTGCTGAATGTTTTAGTTCAAACGTAAGATGATGTGTAATCTCTAAAGAAAATACTACTGTGTATACGGTAGTATTATCTTCATAGATCCTTCTAGAATAATATATATTTGTCCCTAAAAGGCACTAGACTACTAATGTTCCGAGTGATAAGCGATGGTCATTAGTATCATGACCAGCTGGCTCTTATGTTTACTGTACCACTATTTATAAATGTAAGAAGTAATTCTTATACAAAATTGTCTTCACCTGAAATCCCCATATATATACGCTATAAGACGTATAGGCGTATATGGATCGAAGATATCCGCACTGCTCTTTTCAAAAGCTATAGCACGAAATATCGTTTCCCAAAACTAATTATAATGGCATTAATTATTAGCAGTTATTAATGTACAGGCATTGATATTTAAATGCGCTTTGAAAACACGTAGGCTGTTTTCGCAAAATTAAGACTTTTGTAGTCATAAATGTTTATAAATAAATCATGAATGGACATTTAAATCGATATTTATACTAGAGTTCTAAATATAATCCAACGTTCCAAACCGTTCGCCAACTTTAATTTCCAAATGAATAATGCTCGAGTAAATCAAACAAGGAAATGATATAAACAGTTTGCAAAACTTTATCCACTTCGCCAGGTACAACACAATAAAACTTCAAGAATTATAAATACTTAAATTTATTACTATTCAGAGTTCCCGCGAGATTCCATAATTATAATTGCAAAATGGAGACGATAAAGTTTGCGCGTAATCTACAAAGTTTGTCGACTGATAATTAGATCGAGGCCAAAATTCATGATGACATTGTAAATTATTAGCTTCTTAGATTACAAAATAAAAGACAGATGGAGCGTTGCCGAACTAAACCGAATAATTTATCGTCATTTCCATAAAGCTATGTGTGCTGTCATTTCGCCGCTGCACTGTACGTACACGGTGCTTCTGTGTGGGTGTTATGTTACCAAATATTGAAAATTTTCCCAAATTTTTCCCCGACTACGGAAGAAAGAGGGTTATGTTTTTCGAGTGTATCTATGTATAATATTTCTTTGGCACGCCCTGCAGTATAAACCGCTGAACCGATTTTGATTTATGAGGTGACATTGCAATCATCTGAATTATTAATATGGTAGTGGTGTTAGTGACGTTGGCTACATAAATTATCTGTCAGAGTTTAATTTTAATATAAATATTTGTTTACGATAATTTTTTATAATATTGTAAAAATTCTTTTGTTACATAAACGATAAATTTTTAATTAATTAAATTACATAAAAAAATGTTTCAAAATTAAAATGATTACCTATATTATTTTTTATTTTCAAAATATATGAATGCGGATAGCGGAAGTCGAGAACAAGGGACATTTTTAGAAAGAAAGAAGGAAGAAACCATTTATTCCAATACACACAAACACACAACAATAGCATTGTAAATTATGAATAATAGGTAATAGAAAACATAAATTTATGTATGGTTGATGCTTGCGCTAAAAAAGAAAGCCACTCAGGATACCTGAGGCATAATACCTTAACACTGATTTTCAGTGACACCTTACGACATCCACATTGTCAGCTGCTTTACTGGATTTTAAATAAATATAATTCCTGAATAATAATAATTTTGTCATATCCATCACGGAGTTCAAATGAATTAAATCGCGGGCGAAAACGACTCTGACGTTTTTAAGCTATATAAAAGTAACAAAAAAAAAGTATTATGCTTATTAAAATTATCTTATAATGATCATGAACCTTTATTGCACTATACAAATAATCACATTCACGATCGAAAAATCCAACAGCACTACCTCGAAGATCTTTTAACCATTTTACCGTTTTACCCATAAAAATTGCAAATTCATTTTCAAAATACTGGCAGCATACGTAGAAGTTTTGTATTCCTTCGTATATGTAAAATTATTATTTGTATACAAAATTAAATAAGCCAAAAAATCTACAGAGAACCTGTAAAACGATGTTTTATCTTTTTGTTTGTTTTCGGGAACAAATTTTACAGCGTTTTAATATCACAAGACAGCATTTTTTTACTAAAATAGCAAACCCCTTTTGACTTATTGCATGACACTAGAATCGCTATAGCACTGGCGGAGGTTCGTATTCGTTTTTGATTTCGTATTTTCTTTGACAAGGGCGATGGATGATTGTCATGCTCCATCTGCCTTTTATTTTGTAATCTAAGATTAGCTTGTTTAAATATCAGTGATGAGCGAGCATTGGGTCGTGATTAGCTCAACACTGCATCTGTCAGTAATTTATGAGAGGGAAACGTCACTCATGTGCCTATTATGATGTTGGTACCAACGTGGTACATAATATGTATTTGGTAGGTTTAACTTTTTAGACAACATTATATTATAAGATAACAGAAGACAACATACTATAAGCTAGGTAAGAGTTTTAGTTCCTTAGCAGTTGAAGTATCTTCCAGGATGACATTTCGAAAGCTCAATTACCAGAAAAACAAGCAACGTTTTATGAACCGAATACCATATAATAATGTTTATAGTCCCTTTAGAGACACGTTTTTTGAATTGCAAACGAGTACTTTTAATTAACGAATCTCGAATCAAAAAGTCGATGAACGCATATCACAAGCAGAATCTGGGATAACTGTACTGTAATTTTAAATGCAATTTCAATCGTTCCCGTTAAATTCTGGTGACCATAATGAGGGCATTTACCCTATACTGTGGTTGAAACTCATGCATTGCTCTTTTCGATACATTGTCCGTATGGAAATCAGGGTATTAAAATTTGTAAACGGAAATTACTTGGTAAAATCTTTCACTTTATAGATTTAAAGGCTGGAGGTTTTGAAAGGCGATTATGATTACGTAATATTGCACAAAATATTTCCTATAATATATTGTTTCTTTTCTGACAGTAAATATTATGTATTGTTTCTTTTAAGGCAGTAAATAAAACAATTTGATTTAGAATAAATAATTGATGATGAACATACATCGATTGTTCAAAAAATTCCGAGCATCTATACTAATTTCTATATAATTAAATCGTTAAAATTTATAAATACTTACGTATTTCTTATCATAACAAATTGTACACTTCAAAATATTTTCCCTTTTATACTAAGGAATTCTAACCATAACAGTATCAGATATATCACTAATAAAGAATAATGCATTACAAGCAAAAAATCTCATATTTTCATAACAAAGGCTGTCTTTTGATTAACAATCGAGATGAATGATTACCATCCCTATTTTCCTTATAATATATTACTTACCCATTAGTATATAAAGTATATTATACAATAAACTTACCTATTATGTGGTCTCTAGACAATAATGTAGCATGACATGCGGAGTGTCATGCATGAATGATCGTTTAGAATTTAAGATAGGTTAGATGGTTGAAATGAATGACACGCAAGTTTCTCGTGCGTGCTGGCAAATTAATGAACCTTTCTATTTATAAAAAAAAAAATCCATCCTGCAAGTATGACTGACATGCACGCATGATCGTTTAGATTGGTGCAGTCATGCAAAAGCTTAATGTTTCATGCACTATAGTAGGTAATATTACAAATCAAGGCTGCAAAAATACATGGTTAGATTTTTTGATCACATATGCAGCATGACAAGTCACGTAAACGCTTCAAGCTTGCATTACCGTCTAGGCACTACATTACATTAATAAGATGAGTATTGTAATTAATTATCCTGCTAAGTCAATTTCTTTCACGGTACGAGTGATTCATGAATGTTGATTGTATTTCGTAATTAATTTCGTTTATTAGCGTGTTTATCATAAATCCATGTTTTTGTTTATTCGATACCGAGAAATAAATAACTTTTACAGAATGTTTGTATGTAGAGATGGTTCTTAGAAATGTTTGGACGAAATATGAGCTGAATTCACGTTTGAATAGAATTAGTGTTAGTGTATTTTCAAAGATCGAGATTACTTGTTCACAGGTGTTATGTTTTATTTCAATAGCACTATGGTACACATTTTATTTTTTTTACCCTGATATCAAAATTTATTATTTTTGATGTTATTTTGTATTCATTAAGCTTCAGCCCACAAATAAAGACTAAGGTTATTTTGTACCTTAGGTTGAATATTAGTTTTAATCATTTTATTTAAAAAATTAACACACCTGTCGGTCGTTCTTTTGTTTTCATTCAAATTGATTGTTGTGCAATTTAGCTAAATTAGCTGATTCGCTGACCTTGACTTGGAATGATATCGAATATTAAAAAAGGGAGACGCTCTAATACTCTAACTACTTCAACAATTTCAATAAATTTTTTCCCTATTATGTATATGTATTATGTACGTGATCTTTGAGTGCTATATTTGTATCACAAGCCGGGGCGAACCGCTAGTGTAGATACGTCTATCTTTATTGTTATATCACGTTAAAAACTGAACCAATTTATCTGTTAATTCTCATTCTGAGAATAAAAGGAATGATTTAAAAGAAAAAATTTCACAATATTGAATTCGATGCATAATCGGATGTCGCAGGTGGCTCAAGTAAATATATCATTTAACAAAAGTTTAACACGGTCATGTCAAACATAAATAATTTATTGCTTTATTATTTACTTTCGTAATAAAAATAAGTATAACACATATGGTTCTTTAAATGCGAATCAGGTCATAATATATATTTTCAATTTCAATTTATTTCAATTTTCTTATTACAATTTATTACAATATACAATTTATTATAATATAATTTCATTTTTGTGAAACGAATTCATAGATTTGATCAATATACTTCACAAATTATTAAACCTTGTTAAAGCACCTAGTCTTATTATAATTTCTTTACACTTTACATTTATTATGTTGGTTATATTATTATTTTATTTTATACCACGTGGCAAAAGTATAAAGAAATGCAAACTATAGTTGTATTTCCTTGCGTTTTTAATATAAATACAAATGAGCATGTACATACGCATGAAATAATATGTGTCTTGCATTTTAAAATAGTAAAAAATGTTTTAAATATTATGATATTTTTTGCATTAATTTGGGAGAGGACAGGCGGTACGCTAGTGGAAAATTGTAAAAACAACTCGAAGTAAACTGAGTCATATGAATTCTAGGTAATTCCACGTAACTGTTGACAAAAACAATTGTTTGATAAAACTTAATAGAAGATGATTCATACGATACAATTAAGTTTAACATTTTTACTTTGAATTAAATTACATCCGAAACATTAGTCATATAAATGAGGTTTTTGTTATCTTTATTTACATCCATAAGAATTATTAAATTTCGAGAAAATGTAACATTTGTTTATGTTGTATAAACTTACTTAGTTTAAGGTTATGTACTTTGTTATGTATGTTTTTTTTTTTCGTTTTGATCGTTACTTTGTGCTGAATCTCCTTTCGGTAAAACTATTATTTTTCTCTGTCTCTAATAAACCATTATATTTACTCTTATTTACTGCATATTTTATCGCGTGAGCCTAATAGCAATAGTTCTTGGTTGGATTCTTACTTAACTTTATAAATGTAATTTATAATATGAAAATTGCATTAGCCTATATTATGATATGTTTGTTTCAATACGAAGTGAGTTTTATAAACATATCCCACATAATATTTAGGTATTCTTTACGGAAGGTAAAATAATACAAAATCACTCGGAGGGAAAACCTACGAGAATCTACATCAATAAAATATTTTATTCTCTTACATCTTGGTGTTAGAATAAAAATAAATAAATGATTATTCTGACCTTCGTTTAGGTCATGTTGTTATCGATTCGTCGTATAATTTTAGGGATCCTAAACGTCTATTGCTAAGATACAGGGCTGGACTAGTAACCAGTAAAAGCCAAATAAAAGTATCAGACAACATTTTTCCTTTAAAAAACTGTTATAGATATTGAGAATAAGTAGATAAAGAATAAGTACTCATTTTTAATCGATCAGTAAGGCAAATACATAATGATAAACATCATCACCATCAGCCCATCCCATTAGCTACGAAACGTTAAAGCTTCGAGACGCTTCCCATGAGTGTTTCACAATAATAATCTATCAATTTAAATCTGCATCAATTCCATGCTTATTAATACATTCATCCATTCTCAGCAAACGTTTAAATACGGCCCGAGTAATGGTAATATTATCTGAACGATCATGAAATAATATTATGACAAGTCCGACACTGTATAAATATCAGGTAAAGATCTTTGATTTCTTTTTCATACAAACCTGTGAATTGTATAGAAATCAATCACTTACATTCTTCTTACATTATTCTTATAATAAAAGGATTTGATTTTCTTTCGGATAGATAAAATATTGAATTTATGAACACATTGAAACACAATTAATCACTATGAACTTAAAGAAACTTAAACTTTAATAGGTATTAGCTGACCTAGCTGCTTAATAGTTGTACTTTCTCAAGTAGATTTAATTACAAATTCAATATTTAAGATCGTAAATAAAGGTTTTATTTATAGCTGATAGATTCAAAAATATATTTCATTAATCATTCAGACAAATGCGTGGACAAAAATATATTTATTACATTCATAGACGAATTAATTTTTTCCCCCAATATTTTATTATAATAATATTATAACGTTTTCAATAAAATTATTTTCACAATAATATATTGTGTTCAATTGACCTTTTCTTTCAGTTCGATAGAATCGTAATAAATTATATACAATAAAGAATTGTGCCAAAATTCGAAACATTGCGAATACGAACAATAGTAAAAAATTGTACATTTTTTCAAATTAAAATTCCTTTTGTCATCATAATAAAGTTACAAAAGGTTTTATAGAAACATAAAAATAATTAAAACATCACAACAAAGTGAGTAAATAAGCTAGAAAATTAATTTCAAAAGCTGAAATATAATAATTTCTGGTTTATTTACTTTGAAGATTTCCTTTGTTACTTTAATTCTTCTCTCCATGCTAAAAGCGAATATTTGTGTATGTCCATGGCATTATGGGCCCCAATATATATTATGCCTTACCTATAGCCTTTCTCGATAAATGGGCTATCTAACGCCGAAATTTTTTTTCAAATCGGACCAGTAGTTCCTGAGATTAGCGCGTTCAAACGAACTCTTCAGCTTTATAATATTAGTATAGATTATTATATATTTTACATTGGCATGTTTTACTGTATAATGAGATGTTATTTGTATCACAAGTAATATTAAGGAAGTATATATATAACATAGATAATGTAATAGACGTACTATACTTGATGTATACTAATAAAAAATAAGTGGGCCTATTACCTACAGCTTTACAGAACATGATTATGGCTCGGTAAACAAAAACATGTGATTATGATGTTTTTGTTTATTTTTTTCTAGAATGTCTTATTAAGGTCTGTCTGTGTTAAATGTGTAAATGGAAAAACAATATAAACAATAACTATTAACATAAGTATATAACACATGTAATCGAATCACGTGAATTCTTTTACGAATGAATGGATATTAAATTTATTGCTCAAAAGTAAAAGAAAAACAAATTCAACCTATAAGGCGCCTTTTTGTTTTTGCTAAAAGGTATCACTGTCAGAAGTCAGAACCTTATTTTAAAATTAAAATACTTAAAAAAAATCGAAAACGAAACAGTCAATTAAAACAACAAACTATTTAAAATCTGCTAAAATTACCAAAATAAAATTTACATAGAAATTAACGTCCTAACAAAAAAGACATAATTTACATTGTTAACCAAAAGTTTCCTTAAGGGAAAACGAGAGCAATATGAAAAACATGATTATATAGCTGACTCAAACATCGTGGAGTCACGTTGGTCGAACATCGTTTGTAGCTAAGTAAATGAGTACCGATCAGTCTAGAAGCGTTTACAAGGCCACGGAGTTGATTATTAGTGTATGTACGCAGATGCGGTACAATACTTTATGCCTGCATAATGTTTTAAAACATGTTAAAATTATTTATGTTAAGAACTAGTTATCACGGTTCATGAGATATAGCCTGGTGACCGACGGACAGACAGACATAATTTTGAAGCTACATTATTATTGAGACCTGGCTATTATTTACTAGATCAATACAGTTGTTGTGTAAATGTTCGAAAACATACTACTTTTTTTAAAATTGTATGTCTGTGTCAGCAATTTATGTGTGAGCAATGCATTTTACTTCTTTACAATATTAATAAAACATTATTTAAATATTGTTTAGTTGTCAATTACTTAAGTAAGTGGGTATAATTTAATTTATAAAGCTAAATGCACATGATTTGTCATAACACCGAATATGGTTGTCTAATTAGTAGCACAATTAAGTTTTATGAGGAAACCTAAATGAAAATGGGATGGAAATTTTCTTAATTCGTTAGGCAATTTGTTAAATTATCATAGCAATTAGTTTCTTTGAAAATTATGGATACAGATAAATGTATTATTTCCTAATTTATAATATACTAGTGGTCCGCCCCGGCCCACTACATTTTTCGCCCGTGGTACATATTTCGCAATAAAAGGTAGCCTATGTCCTTTCTCGGGTATCAAAATATCTCCATACCAAATTTCATGCAAATTGGTTCAGTAGTTTAGGCGTGATTGAGTAACAGACAGACAGACAGACAGAGTTACTTTCGCATTTATAATATTAGTATGGATTTTTTTTAATCAATAGGTACCTACATAAACTTTTTTGAGGTCTCCTTTTTACTTTTTTCATTAATCATCTCAAATTAATAAGCCATCCCTGAATAAGAGATAATGCCTCTGGAGTTTATTTTGTCATTACGTCCCGTTAAATAAATTATTCCCAAAATGTCCATTATTTTATTTTCAATTATTTAAATTTTAAATGATACAATATGATTTTAAACAGCTTACTGGTTATGCAAGTGTATCAATTGCCAGAATCAGGCAAATTTTAATTGTTTTATCCCGGAGCGAATGTCGTTTTAAAGATAGTTTAATTAAATATTTTGTGCGATGAAATTTAAATATTATTTCATTTGATTTTAATTTTAATCATTGGTATTAATTAAAATCTCTACAAAAAGTCATCACGGAAAATACATTATTTATATCTTACAAAAGAAATACGTGTAAAATTACACAATGTTATGTAATTTATGTAAATATGTCAAAAAGTAATTGTAAATTAATTTTTATCACAAATAAAGTACATTAAGCGGAACTCATTATAATTAGTGATTAATTACAAACAATCACAACAGTCTCGTAATAGAACGCTAGCAAAAACCGACGATGTTCCCTTACGCTCATCGCTCAATAATGTTACCCTATAAAAATACTTTCATCTTTATGTTTTCTCTGAACGTCTAACCGGATCGTTCGCGGCTATCTATGCGCGTCGCATCTGTAATGTAACTCTAGGTGCGTCACCGCCGGTGCAGCGATGCACTCGCCTCTCTACCCCCCACCACTTTTATAAAGCCTACACCTCCCACGGCGCCGGCAGTTTTTTTAACCAACCCGTGAGCAACGCACGTCAATCATGCTATCACCGCGGCTGTTCGCGTTTTTCGCGCTTTTCGCTATCGCCGCCGCTCTCCCGGCGGCCGATAAACCCACGGACCCCTTCAGCATCCCGGTCCCGGAGGAGTTCGACGACGCGGGAAACGCACCATGGTTCACCTTCCCGAAATTCCCCTTCATGAACTTTTTCTCGCCGATCTGGAACCTGTTTCCCTCGATTGCTGATTTCGGCCCCAAAATCGAAGTCGACGACAAGAACTTCAGAGTGATCGTCAACGTTAACAATTACAAACAGGACGACCTGAAGGTGGAAGTTAAGGGAGATTACATCTTCATCCATGGTTCCCACGAGGCGAAGAAGGACGATCACGACCTGATCGCCAGCCAGTTCTTCTATACTTACACCCTGCCGTCCAACGCCAGCGCTTCCGATGTGACCGCTAAGATCTACACGGACGATATCCTCGAAATTTCGGTGCCATTGAACGGTCAATCTGAGGAGAGGGTTGAGAAGCGCGTTGTGCCTATCACAGAAGCCGGTGTTGCGTTCAACAAAGACAAGGAGGTAGCCACAGTTGGTCCTGTTGAAGATAAGAAGGAACCCACGACCGCCGCGGACCGGGAACCGACCACTAGCCCAACCCTGACGAACGAGGCAGAGAACAGCGCAGCGAACGAAGTCCAACCTTAAGTGATATTTAGAATAAGTATGTTTTTATAAATCAGTATTTTAATAAATCCTTTTTGTATATGTAGTGTTTTATTTGTTACTGTGTGGCGCAGTATGCGTATGACGTAACTACGGACGTGGTTGGTCGGTGTTATCACTGAATTCTTTTGTTATTGTTTTCTATGTGTGCTGAATTAGAAACTTCGAGAATTTTCATGTGATATTATTTTGGTAATGGCTTGCTATAATCTATTGGATAATACAATGAACGTAGTGTTTGATAGGTTATATTTAGAAATGTGGTCACGTTATTATTATACACGTTATATTCAGTCAAACAATATTGTCATTCACTTAAATGTATTATTTGTTTTGACTGAGAAATATGTTTGCTTTCATAAATTGTCAATTTAAAACTTATACCAATATAAAGTTTGATTTGTTATTATCTCAGTAATAATAATATAACGAAAGAAAATGTACTAATTACAATAGATATAGCATGAAAGAATTTACGCGCGTGACTTCTTATTTAGATTTTATGCAAAAATAGAATCACACTATTATTTTTATTTAAATAAGGGAACGAATGTGCCAGAAATACTTTTTAGAAATATTAAGCCTTTGAGAATATTAATAACAAAGTTCTTTTTAGCTTCGTAATGTTTCACAATAGCGTTTGGATTCATTAATCATTTTACAGAAATTTCACTAATTTTACCATATTTTTGTACTGATTGAAAAGGATCGGCTAAAATCTAAATTATTCCTGTCTTGAAGCAGTTTCTCTTTTGAAAACATAACCGACCTAGGCAAGTACTTAATTTTTTTTTAATGTTGTAAAAATCGAAATTCATAGCAAACAATTTTTTATAAATTGAAATAGTAATCCAGCTCTAATAATATACACATGTATTCCTCAAACATATTTATATTTATATTTCAATTTTCAATCTTAACAAAGCATTAAGTCTATCGTTTTCTACATAATAGTCCTTAAATGCGCACACTCAAACATAATTAAAAACTTATTATTTATTAACTTTAAACATTCTTAAAATAAGCCAAAAACCTATTTAACAAGATCAATACATTTTTCTTTTTTATATCGTATATTACACATATTATTAATTCGTGACATTGCTGACGTATCTCAATTTTAGCGTATTTAAAATTTCATGCTTTGATATGGCTATTGACGTAATTAAAAAGGTAGTATTAGCAGTAGTTAGTACTTAGTAGGTATTTTAATTGTGAAATATATTCTTAATCAAATACATATTTTTTTGGTGTTGGTTTTGTTTTCTGCATATATTTTTATTTGAAGTGTTATTTTTATGTATTAAGACAATAATGTGCACATTCAGAGTCTCTGTTAAACCTTGAACATCTCTTGATTTCATTAATAAATAAGGAGTAAACAGCACAGCATATATAAAACTTAGTTTCTGGTAAGTACAATAATAACAAACATGACCATATTACGCATATAATAAAACATTATTTCCTTAACTCATCGCTTTCCGTCTGCGTTTTATACAAAAGTTGGACAATTATCACGCACTGCAGCTGTGTTTACTAACAACGGTGTATATGTCACACCTTTGTGTGAGGTAAATACATTTACAGGACTTTCTATTTTACACAAAGTATGATAATCGTGTGCTAGATTGTATTTTATGAATATAGACGATAGAGATAAGAGTAGCCGATGTTAACTTCCTTTCAAACTCAAAACTCAAACTCATACTCAAACTCAGACATTCATTTATTCAATACTAGCGACCCGCCCCGGCTTCGCACGGGTGCAATGGCGGCCGGCCGGTACCGCCGCAAACGCTACGTCCCGCAATTTTTAAATCTGTAATATCTTCGAAAATATTCACTTAAATCATACGGTGTAAAGGGCCATATAGATCTATATTAAATGAACAATGTATTCAAGGTATTTAATTGGTTAAGGATTAATGCTGTATTGGTTAAAATCGCTTCGAAAATTAACCATTATTTGTCGTAAAAAGTAAATGACAAAAAAAAGTTATTGTGGGTTATCCATAAGAGATAGACATATACCATCGCGGACTTTTCTGTAGACCTTTTCAATGTGTACAATACTTAGTACATTATTTTGATAAAACTCGTAGGGTTCAGCCTGCGTTTGCAATGTAAGCGGAAAAAATGTAATTATTTACGACATCACATTATAAACCTCAAAAATAACAGTACTTCTCCACTATTTAATGGATGTTATTATACATATAAACCTTCCTCTTGAATCACTCTATCTATTAAAAAAAACCGCATCAAAATCCGTTGCGTAGTTTCAAAGATTCAAGCGTACAAAGGGACATAGGGACATAGGGACAGAGAAAGCGACTTTGTTTTATACTATGTAGTGAAGACTTCTTCTAGAAGCACTTTTGAATCGTAATACCATATTTTTAAAATTTTCCACCGATTCGGAATGCTTAAATTGATACTAAAATTTCATAATGTTTTTCTAGGATTCGTGTTTGTATCTCGACAATTTCAAGAAATCTCATTTATATTTTATTGTACAAACTTATATAATAATAATGATGAAACAGTGCTAAAAAGGGCATAAGTAGAGCAGCAGGAGAACAGCACTATCTTTTATCTACAGTTAGACAATCTGTAAGGAATTATAAATTGTATGAAGCTCATCTTTTAAGTTATGATGACAATGTTCTATTCCATGTATATGAAAGATACTTCCAAGTTCCAAAATAATATTATCTGCTTTTTAACCGACTTCAAAAAAAGGAGGAGGTTCTCAATTCGACGGT
>CAJQZM010038961.1:0-22993 GCA_907164665.1 Colias nastes
ATAACGATTAATATCTACGTATTAGGCCGTAGCGTGTTAGATCAAAATAATTCAATAAAATTACTGAGTCGCATCGACAATCACAATATAATGCTTGTGCGTTTTTCTAATCCCGTAATTTATAGCAACAGTCGAGGAAGCGTTTAATATTTGTAATAAATTGTATGATATATTGATGTTGTAATTGTCATATCGATTGGCAGTGTTAGCCTCATAATATGGCTAAGCACGATGCGATGTGAATGTAATTTCATTACGAAATATTTAAAAAACTAATAATATATTTACAGTACCTACCTGTTTTTAAATAGAATAAAATATATTATATAAAACGAGGATGTTTAAATATTGGATTAAAAGAAACATTGCACACTGCATTTATTTAATATTCAAAATGATTCTATAATAATGAGACAAAGTAAGCGAGTGTCAAAAGATAACATATTAAAAATGATAAATTAATATAAAATGCAAAAGTGCATCCAGTACTGTATATCAAGGTGCCGTCAGATGTCGGAGCGGCGAGCGGCCGGCTGCAGCAAAGGGTACACTGGCCACCTTCTGCCGCCAGCGCCACTCGCCAATATGTGTCAATTAATCTCACACGCGATAAACATCGGCCCAAAGTGATAATGTAACTACCGTTTATTGTTTTATGCCTAATCTTAATGACACAGATGGTAAATGTAAAGTATTCATTATGGTACGAATGTGACGCTTACGGCAAAGTTCGGTTGAAAAAATTTGCGCCAGGTAAACTTTTGACCATTGTGTTTTTTTAAAGGTATCCTTTAAAATTAATGCGTCCGGTACTCTGGCAGAGCTTGCAAATTCTTTTTATACACATTTCTCTTATTTCAATAGAGATAATTATGGTAAAATAATCATAGGTTTTTTGCAAGATATCTTTTGATGAATCGACGCTACCTCTAGGCCGTCGTAGCAAAATCTAGCTTAGTATTCAGAACATGAACAGGGTTATTAAACATGTCAAACACACACGCATGAAACCATCTAGTAACATATAGCATCCATTACTTTTATGTTAATATGAAATTATATTTAAATAGCCAATTTTCTGTTCAAACTCAAACTCAAACATTTATTTATTCAATTAGACTTCTTCCAGAAGCACTTTTGAATCGTCATTACATTCTTTAAATTTACCACCGATTCGGAAAGCAGTATCTATGGAGAAGAACCGGCAAGAAACTCCATAGTTGCTCTTTTAAAGTCATGTCCATATACAATATAATTTTACATTACATGTTACTTACATCTAACTACATAATATTATATATTATCATAATATGCCAAAGAACTGTCCTGTTATTCTTACGCGACAACCCTCCATGGATTTTCATCTTCCATATATTCCTTAATGCTGTAGTAGGCTCTCTGAACTAATACATTTTTTAAATAAGTTTTAAATTTAACACTACTAAACTCTTTAATACTATGAGGAATTCTATTGTAAAAACGTATACCTTGGCCCATAAATGAATTTTTAACTTTAGCTAACCTATAAAATGGCATTTCAATTTTATTTCTATTCCTTGTGCCATAACAGTGTCTATCTCCTACTTTTGTGTGTAAGTCCGCGTTTTTGTGTACATGTAAAACATTATTAAATATATACTGTGATGGTACAGTGAGGATACCAATATTCTTAAAGAGATCTCTTAGTGAGTCCCGAGCACGTAAATTATATATAGAGCGTATGGCTCTTTTCTGTAATATAAATATAGTTTCTATATCTGCAGCCCTGCCCCATAGCAGAATTCCATAGGACATAATGCTATGAAAGTAGCTAAAATAAACCAATCTAGCCGTATCTTCATCGGTGAGATGCCTTATTCTTCGAACTGCATATGCAGCTGAGCTGAGCTTAGCAGCGGTGGTGGCAACATGGGTCCCCCATTGTAGCTTCTCATCTAGTGTCAAACCATGAAAAACAGTAGACTCGACAGGGTATAATACTTCCCCGTTTAAGATGATATCCCTTTTGACCTTTTTTACATTTGGAAGGATAAACTCTACACAATTTGTTTTTTTTTGCATTCAATAATAAATTATTAGCATTAAACCAATTAGATATGCGTAAAAGAGCAGAGTTTACTTCGTCAACATTTGTGTCATATCTATCCACATTAAATATTATTGAGGTATCATCTGCAAACAATACTATTTCACACATATCCTGCAAATAATAAGGTAGGTCATTAATATACACTAAGAACAAAAACGGTCCTAAGATAGATCCCTGCGGAACACCAATGTTAATCGGCGCACCGCAAGATTTCTCTCCATTAACAACAACGGTCTGTACCCTGTTCTGAAGATATGAAGCTATGAGGTCCTGAGATAAACCTTTGATACCATAAAAATTTAGTTTCCGTAATAGAGTGGAATGTTCTACACAGTCGAAAGCCTTAGAAAGGTCGCAGAATATCCCCAAAGCATTCTTTGAATTTTCCCATGCTTTATATATATGTGACAAAAGAGCTATTCCAGCATCAGTGGTAGAGCGCCCTCTTGTAAAACCAAACTGTTTGGCGTGCAGTAAACCATTTGAAACAAAATGACTACATAATTGGTTTAAAATCAATTTCTCGAAGACTTTGCTCAAAGTTGGTAAAATAGAAATAGGCCTATAGTTATTACAGTCTTCTTGGTCACCGCTTTTGAATAAAGGAATAACTTTACTAAATTTTAATAAATCAGGGAATATACCACAGTCACAGCATTGATTAAATATAAACGCTAAATGGTTGGCAATGTTTTCTATAATATTATTTACTAAATTCACAGACATTCCCCAGAGATCACATGTTTTTTTTAAGTTTAATGTTTTAAAAGTTTTAACAATTTCATCTGCAGTCACATGTCGCAATTCAAATAATACATTACACTCCGCAACATGGTCCCTCAAATAGGACTCCGCAAGCACTGATGATGAATTTAATTTTTTAGTAATACTAACAGGGACACTACTAAAGAAATCTTCAAATGCAAGCGCAACATCAGCACTTTTGTCAATGACCCTGCCAGCATTTACAAGTTTTATGGTACTATTTGTCTGGCTTTTGCCCATTTCACCATTAATAATTGCCCAAACTGTTTTAACTTTGTTATCAGAGTTGCGTATTTTATCTCTGACATATAGACACTTGGCAGTGAAACAAACTTTTTTAAAAGTTTTTGAATAATTTCTAACATTATTATGAAATGACAAGTCTTTGTTATATTGCTTCATGCCATATAACTCATATAGAATGTTCCTGCATCTGTGTATACTAGGTGTTGCCCATTGACTAAATGGTAAATCCTTGGTGATACTTAAAGATTTAACTTTAAATATTTTTTTAAACTCATTATGAACTAAATTAAAAAGATTTGTAAACATTTCACAAGGATTATTATGAAAGGATTGATCATTCAGGTTAGGAAGTTTATTATTAATATTATCTCTAAATTTATCAATGCCTTTTTTAGTTATAGGCCTAACATTAATTCTTTTAAACTTAGGTATGCAATCCCATTCCAAAACTACTTTCTGGCCACAGTGATCTGAAGTCAGTATATTGAGGATATTTTTTTCTAGACAGTTGCAATCACAGTATATATTATCAATCCAAGTTGCAGAAGTAGGTGTAATTCGTGTGGGTTCATCAAAAACTTTATACAGATTAAATGAGTGAAACAAATTAACTATTCGTGTTGCCGTTTGTGTGTGTGAAAGTAAATCAATATTAAAATCACCACATACTATTACCTTCTTTTTACTCCTGCCTAAACGCTTTAATGTTTCTTCCATGACTGTCTCAAACATATTATAGTCACTGGAAGGAGGTCTGTATACGCAAACAATAATGTAACGCTCAAGCTCAACACAGGACAGTTCAATGGTGCGTTCTACAGAAAGACTTACAATGTCAGTTCGTTCTTTGCATTTAACACTATTGTGTACAAAAATAAGAGAACCTCCATGAATAGCATGTGCCCTATAGTATATACTTTTTAATTTATAATTATCAATATTTAATAACAACTGACATTGTTTAAGCCAATGTTCTGTTACACAAAATATTTTTATACTATTATGATTTAAAAATAATTCTATTTCTAATAATTTGCTAGCCAAGCCTTGAATATTTTGATGTACAATGGAAAAAGGCTGCTTAGCTGTTGTCTTACATACTAGTTTAAATCTAGCATAGGGCTAGTTTGTCCGTCAACACTTAACCTAGGTTGATGTATATAATTACTACTACATAAAATTATAGTAGATCGATGGTCTGATACCAAACATGTACCAGACTGGTTAATAATTTTATATGCTATTAACATAGCAAGTTCTCTCTTATATCTAAATGGCAGATACACTGTATTCCTTGTCAAGCAAAAAGATTTTGTACAAGAATTTATGTCAAAATATATAAATGCATCACTATGATGATTTGTTAGGTTATATAATTTTAAGTTAATGTTATAGATAAATCTATTTTGATTTTGTGTCAAACCAGGCAAATATGGTAATGTACACAACATAAATTTGCATTTTGTCTCACTACTAATTTTCAACATTTTTTGAAATCCTATATCAATGTCATGTTTTTTTAAATTAAGACTATCTCCATATAATATAACAACAATACTATTTTCATTAAAACTAAAATTATCTAATGAATTCATGATATATGTAAATGAACTATTAGGAGTACAAAAATTAGTTACTTTATGCCCTAAGTTGTTAAGCAAAGCGCCAAATCCCTGACCAATGTTATCCGACAACACAATAATTTCCTGCATGGAAAGATGCCTTATGGAAAGATTCCTTAGCATAGCAGCTCGTTAATACAGTAAATTATTTGAAAAACATGTTATTTATCCTTTAGCTTGTTATATAATGAAGTTGTCACGGAGGCGAGTGGTGTGGAGCTGTGTGGAGCGTCGAGCGGTGCGAGGTCAGCCGAAGGTCGTATTATAGTCCATTGATAACGCCAGCTATAGGTCAGGTATTCTAATTTATTGCTTTATTTATCCATTGAATACTCAAACTGGTTCTTGTTTATAACGGTCCCTTAGTTAAGCTGTAAGTGATAAACATTAAATTGATCGCTTGGTCATTGGGACATTAATTAATTGTTTATACAACCTTTAGAAATAAACATTGAAGTACGCAGCTTTATTTTTAAAATATTCTTTAATAATAGGTGGGTGGTCTTATCATGTTAGACAGGTCATAAAATACTAATGTCACTTGCTACAAGTAACTGGATGCGTGTAATGCCTGTACTTTTTATAATCAGCAAAATGAAAAACAGCATGAAATTAGGACTCCCCTATTAGAAATGAAATGAAATGAAATGAAATGAAATGAAATGAAATGAAATGAAATGAAATGAAATGAAATGAATGAAATGAAATGAATGAAATGAAAAAAACATTTATTCCTAGAAAAAGGTACACACACAAGAAGAAAACACAAAATAGAACAAGAAAGAAAGTACGATACATAAAATTAGACATCATGTTCGCTGAGAATTTCGTACTGTGTGTGCACTGCATTTCCAGAAAAGGGTCTTGACTCAGCTTTCTGCCATAGTCGCAGCAAGCTGCGACTACAGCGCTGGTATTCTGTCAAGACCGATTGGAGGGTGTGCTTTCGACTTTCCACTGCTATATAATAATCATAATATAGATAATAAATAGATAAATATAATAATAATAATATAGATAATAAACAGATAAATAATACAAAATAATAGATAATAAATAAATAAATAAATATGAATTTAAATTATAAGTTGATCAGTTTATTAGTTTATTGGTGCTTTAAATACTATGCTGTTACTCTGCTGTTCTGCCAAAAGTAGACGTTTTAACTGTTGTTTAAAAGTAATTTTGGAACGAACTAGACGCATAGGCGGCGGTATATTATTCCAACATTTTGTGGCACAGTATTTAAAGCAACCACGAAAAGCCATGCTACGATGCTTCGGCACTGAGAGCACATCAACATTGGGTCTTAACGGATTCCGGCTTGTGTCCCTACGCCAGACTAGCTTCTCAAACAGATACAATGGGCGTTTGGTTTTGAGGAGATCAAACAGGAAGCATGCCGTGAAGAGCTTGTGTCTATTCCTCATGTTGAGCATCTTTGAAGAGTTCAGAAAAGGTGTTATGTGGGACCTGGCAGGAATGTTAAAGCAGAATCTGGCACAGGCGTTCTGAACTCTTTGCAAAAGCCTCCGTGACCGTTCCAGTAGACAAGACCCGAATACATTAATGCAGTAATTGAGTCTAGAGAGGACAAGGGACTCGCACAACATAAGTCGGAGATCCGTATTAATAAAGGGACGCAACTTATACATTACTTTTAGACGATAGAAGCAACCTTTAACAATTTCAAGAATATGGCTTTCGAATTTGAGATTACTGTCAAAGATCACTCCCAAATTACGAGCCTCTTCCACTTCTTGAATCGGGAACCCATCAATGGATATTGACAAATTCAGATTTTTTGCTTTATGAACCTGCCCCTTTGTCCCGATAAACATATACTTGGACTTGACGGGGTTTAATAGCAGAGAGTTGTTAGATGCCCAGGTTGCAATACGACTCAAATCCGCTGAGAAACCAGACATAGTCGCTGCGACGTTATCGTATTTTATTCGAGAGTATATTTGCAGGTCGTCCGCATATAGATGGTAGTTGGAGTTAATAAGGCACCGCGTAATGTCTGCCGAGTAAATTATGAACAAAAGGGGGCCCAATATCGAGCCCTGGGGAACACCACGTGTCAACAGGAGCTCCGAAGAGACGCTAGAAGAGCCATCATTGTTGTTCAGAATCACCCTCTGTACACGGTCTCGCAAGTAACTATCAAACCATTTGCAAGCGCCGTCATCAAATCCATAAAAGCGAAGCTTACTGATCATGAGTTCAAGATTGATCGAGTCAAAAGCTCTCGAAAAGTCCAACAGTGCGAGCAAAGACGCGCTGCCCATATCTTCATTAGATAAGAGATCGTCTACAACATTCAGCAAGGCCGAGCAGGTGCTATGGCTCTTCCGGAAACCTGATTGGTACTTCGGTAAGATATTATTCTCTTCACAATAAATAACTATTTGATTGTACACGATTCTTTCCAGTAATTTTGAAAAATATGGAAGCAAACTAATTGGCCTTAGGTCTTTAAATTCTGAAGGGTTATTGGTTTTAGGTAGTGGTCGGACTAAAGCTATCTTCCAAGCAGATGGAAAAATTAAAGTTTCAAGTGATCGATTTAGAATAGCGGTCATGGCTTTCAATGTGGTTGGCAGTGTAAGCAAAATCATATCCCTCGATATTTTATCGTGGCCTTGCGCATTCGATTTTATCGCAAGTATTAGCTTCCCCACGGTTTCCTCGTCGACAGGTTTTAAAGAAAAATATACCGTTGTGAATTTATGATTGTTAAAGTAGTCTAAGGTAGGTTTATGAGTCGTATTTGGAGCTGGGATATTAAGAAAATGGGAATTTAATGCATCTGGATCCCGTAAATGATCAGGCATATCAGAACTGTCGCGAAAATTGGGCAGTACATATTTTTTCAAATTCTTAGGTAGGTTATTATTAGGTAGGTACTTCATGGAAAAGCAATGCATATGGGACACTTCGTTGTCACCACTATCCATAAACACTCCAACACTCGCTATTGCTTTTATCTTTAAGTGAATACAGGGCTGCTTAAAGTCAGGCGAAGGTGTTACCTGCAGCATAGGTGCAGTCGAGTGGCTCCGGCTCGCAGGCGGCGCTGAGCAGCCGGTGCAGCCGCTCCTCGGGGTACTGCAGCCATGAGCCGCCCGTCGCGCGGCGCTGCAACATACAGACAAACATATTTATAAGAAAAAATATAGTTAAGTTTATTTGGGTAGAGCTAAATTTGGAATTTATGTTAATTCTTTGAAGAAACTGCTTTCAGGACCTTTTGTAAAGATTACCTTTAATGTATTTTGACAATTCAGAATCGTATTTAATCCCTACATAAGTTGAGGTAGATTGTTACAAGTAACTAGGAAATTCAATACTGACATTTAAAAATAGCATAAATCGACAATGGACAATTATTGGTATCTATTACCTATAGGTATCTCAGATTGGGAGTAGCATGAAAAAATTGCTTTCCACTTTCCAGTACAAAAAATTGATGAGTAGGTATGTACATTTTTGTTTTAACTTTTTTGTAAATTAATTGTAAAAGCTGATTCAAAGTTAAGTAGTTCATTAAAAAGTCAACTAAAACAACATATTTTGATTTTTGACCGTATAGGGTAACTTTGTGTTTTGTGTTTGTGGTAAAACAATGGCGAACTAAATCTTTTCGTGGAATTCATGGAATTTCATAAATTCCAATGAGTTAAAAAATATTGAAGAAAGTCTTTCTCTCTGATTCGTATTAGGTACTTTGACGCACTACTAACTTCTCAATGTGCATAATTACTGCTACATATACATCACTACTTACATCCTTGAAAAACAACTTCACATAAAACAAACATTCGTAAAAGCTTCTATTTTTCAGAAAAACAAACATATACCGCATCTCATTTGATATCCAGTACTTGATAATTATAAAAACGAAGTCAATTTGTCGATGTAAATAATATAATATGCCAATAAACAATTTCTAACAGCGTTAGAATGTTAATGGAGGTCTACGAGTGTATACGAGTATAAAAACGCCATAAAAACTATCAACAAATGGGTGATTAATGACAAAAGCGTCAGCAATCGATGGAATCGAACCGTCTTATCGTTTATTACAAAAAGCAACAATGAACACTTCCGCGTGACCAAACGAAGGGTTCATAATATTACTTAGTGCCTTATGGTTAGGCTGCTCGTGCACTGGCGTTACCCGCGCCTTCGGATATGTACCCACTCTTGAGAAAGATTTCTCCAATTCAATTTCAATAGTAACTTATTCCTGATAATATTAGTTTCACATTGAACAGCACAACACGCGTTATAAACAGCATACTAGTTTTGGAGTAATTAAGTTGATGCCAAAAGTATTAGGTAGCTTCCTACAGAAAATATATTAATTAATTTGGAAGAAAATCCACTGGTAGAATATTACACAAAATCCTAGTTCATTTAACATTTTAAGCTGTTTTATCTCATTGACAAATCTTATAAAGAAAATTAAATACAGTAAATCCTGTAGCCTTCAAGTAAATGTGACAAGAACGCAGCGTTTCACCCGCTCATGTCAAGCCCGCCGCCGCGTATTGTAAAGTGGTCACGTGTGCAGTCAGCCGTCAGGTGGCGTTAGAAAAACGCGCGCGCGACAAAAACAGCTGTTTTGACATGTTGCGTTTTTTGCGCCAATTAGCGGCCCCGAGCAAACCCGCCGGAACTAATTAGCCATTAGATTCCGTCTAACGCAACCCCTTCCATTCTGTCTGCTTTATTATGATTTACAATAACATTTACACAATGTTCATACCTTTGACCATCGCATTGTTGTTGATAGTTAGATTCTTCGATAAAATGAGGTAATACCACTTACCACTTCATATAAATTTAAGTGAGCAGTAGGTAATATTTCATCAATTGAATTTTCTAAAAATATACTTCTATAAACCCAACAAGATAGCATCTTCATAGAGCCTGCACCTTATCGCAGAAAATAATTAAAGAAAGTACCTACGTCATACGTGTCTATTGATATGGTTCTCAGCGAGCTTTAAAGTGTCATAATATAATGAGTTGCACGCACACACAGCGCACCGCACACAGCACACAGCGCACATAGCGAGGCGCTGAAACGTATGTATTCAGCGACAAAGGAGCGGCTCCCTGAAGGCGCCGCCTCCGCGCCTTCTCTCTCTCTAATGTATTCACGTTCAAGCTACTCATTTTTTATCGCCGTCGCGCTTCGCATTAGAATTTACAGGCGAGAAAATTTCACGCACACTCGCAAAGGATTTCCCGGCGCGGGAAAAGCGGCTCTCTCCCGTGGTGGGTGAGGCGATTATCAGTTGGAGCGGCGGCGGGAGGGGGGAGCATTATAAATTCGCGCGGCGGGGCGGCGGGCGGCTGTGCGGCTCGATAAGGCCGAGCGGCTTCCGCTCGCCGCTTCTGCTATTGATATTTCATTGCACACATGTTCAAATTTTATATTTTATTACTTTTACCTATGAATACTCGGCATTAAATTTCTCGGTTTAAATAGATCCATTGACAATCAGATAGAGCTTGCATAGCTCTATCATAAAGCCTACACCACTGTATGTAAATAGGGTGGGTCCCACTTTAACGCTTCAAATATGAACATTACATAATGTAGTTACTGATCATATACCTATGAGTAATGTAAACATATTATGATGTAGACATGACCGCAGAGTAAACATTAACAGAAAACATTAGTTAAGTTCCTAAGATATTATATTTTAAGGAAAAGCGAAGAAATGGCCTATGCCAAGAAAGACTAAAAAGTAAACTAAACTAGTGCATACATATTTTATAATTTTACTAAAGGGCATTTAAATTTAAAAATTTTATCAGAACGTGTGACATTTCATGTCCGTTGCAGCCACAAAAACGTTCAGACGCAATTAAAATATACTTACTAAAAAAGTTATGAATTTCAATACATATGAGCTTAATAGACGCTCATTTTTATTTCGTAATCAACGAAACAGTTACAACACATTGTATTATGTATATTATTGACTATTTAATACGACAGATATTATTTTAATATTGTTAGTTCTAAGAATACTACTTTGTTCATAGATAACCAGTTAATACGAAATCTGATGAAGGAATATTCGAGTGTTCCCTGGAAAGTTGAAACTCGATATAACAAATCGTTGGACACTCGCGACCCGACGCAGCATTTTGTACCGGGATACGATTTATTTGGCGGATTATAAGTGTAAAACCCAGATGTAAGCAAGTTTCACAGTCGGGCGCGGCTGGCCCTATCATTTTCCACACGGCTCCACCACTGTCCGCACAATTTAACTAACATCCCGGAGTAGCCACTCTCCACTGCTTTGGATAACAAATTTTCACAATATTTTGCTTGAAATATACTTCCTACTTGCTCTTAAATATCGTACTCTTTCACACTATTCTTTATTTTAAGAAGCGTCGAAAATTATTGATTTCAATGTGACGCAAGAAAATTATATACAAAAGACATGCACTTGTATTACAATTTACAATATATTGTGGTATCATTTTTGTTTGTCTATATGTTATCAAATTATTTCAATTAGCGACTAGAAAAGTGGGTAAAGTAAATATTTCAATACATTCATTCATATTTCAATGTATCCGTAGGAGCTTGCTCCCAGTCTCGCTCGAGGCTCGAACCCAAAACATCCGGCTGTAAACTGTGAGTTTCAAAGCGTCCAATGGAAACATGAAAGCAATTCTTTAAATCAATAATATTCGGTGAGCAAACAAATCACAGGACCCGTACACAAGTTCCGCGGAGGCATTCGGTTCAATTCCGAACAAGAATGTGGGGTATTTGTTAAGAACTAATAACATTTCATTGTACGGTAAACAAAAGGCCTGGTCCGCAAACAAGATCGCCCCCGGCCGCCCGCCGCCCCCCAGGGCTGGCCACAGGTGGAAAACTTTACTTCAAATGCTCTACAAGAGAATTAATTAAAGGGGAATAGTAAAATATCTTGGATATTTCTGTGACTTTTTTGTTGTATCATATTTGCTCTCTTATAACATAATTTTATTTGCAAATATAGGGCTTCGAAGATGATTGAAACGACGAACGATATGAACAGTCCTTTATTAAATAATATTTTCCCATTAGCTATAACCAAAAATATATATTCTCACAATTAATTGTATTATATTAGATAATATTGAAGCTAGATAGCTTAAAAATAAAACTGCATTAAAATTAATTTTCAAACGACTGACAGCCCTGCCACCCTTCCGCCTTCGCGGATCTTCCAATACATTGTTTAATTATAAAGACATTTAATATTTACAGCATTCTGATATCGCAGAGTCACCTGCTCCCTGATCACTCGGCAGCTGAAACAAAGGAATAGGGACATTCGTGTGAGAGACATTATGACACCTGGGGTTAAACATTTACAACTTCAATTATTAGTAATAAGAAGTAAGTTATAAGTAGGTATGTAGTATTATTTATAATCGTAAGACGGTCACTACTCTATATCTCATATCAGAGCTTTCCAAATTAGATTGTCAGCACCATATTACGTAAACCAGTTCAATCGACACTTTAAAAAACACACAGGTTCATTTTTCATATTTTATTCTTACCATTAGGTTATTTTTGACTCTAGCCTGTGTTTTGACGCAAAATTAGTAACGTAAATGTGAAACTTTTCATGAATTCCTTAACAAGCACCTGTTATTTATGTTTTGGAGCCGGCGCCGGTGCGCGGTGGCGTCACAATTAACGTGAAATAATGTGAGTTTGCGTGTGCGCATGTCGCAAAGGTCGCTCGAAAGGTCAGCGGTGTGTAGTGGTGTAACGGAACTATCTCCGGGCTCCAAGCTGCAGTTTTTTGCGCTTTCCTGCGGTGAAAGCCGGTGTGTAGGTCACACCTTAAATGGAGCGATTATTGAGATTAGATTGTGTTTGTTCGCTTGTTTGTGCGTGTTTATGTCAAGTTATTAAGATGAGAATTTTCAAGCATGTCTAGCAATCGATCCTGTGTGTTGTGAGTACCTTTTTGCTTATTATAGTGCATAAAGAGTGGCTAATATTTAATTAGTGTGAGAATTTTAATAAAAACATGCACAGTCAGTCATTTAAATGTAAACACAATACACACTAACCAGTAACTACTCCTAATGATTAAATTAACACAAATTCTGATAACATGCTATTGAATATTAATCGTGATTGTATTGTAGCCCTAAAGGTTTAAGAAGAGATACGATCTAATAGTTTGTAATGAAGACAATAAAAACCAACTTGGTATTCATATTGTGGATAATTTAGAGAATCGTCAAAGTAAGTGGAAGCCGTTGGCTTGTCGTAGCGTGATTTAATGATCCACCACACTTCATACAAATTTACACATTATCTATTCTGATAATTATTGATGAGAGTCACGCCTCTTGTTCCCGGAACCAAACTGACAAATGTTTGTCATTAGTGTTGATTTTATTTGGATATGTAGTTCAGTTTAATATTTTACGGCAAATTATAAATATCAGAAAACCAATACAGTTTACATTGGGAACTATATTTTCTATCACCAAAATTTATATTTGTCATCAAGTTGTATCACCTAATAAATAGATCTATCACCACGAAATATTTTCGTTCTCAGATAAACAAAAATTGTTCCCAGGTATGAATTATCAAATTAATGTTAATATATGTGTAAAATAAGAGATCGATAACCAATAAAATTATATTGCATTACATGAATATAAACTTCGTTCTTATAATAACAGTTTTGTTACTTAAATAATAGCTCTGTGCTCAGAATGGTAGATCTGTCACCAAATAAATCGATTATCGATCCCTGACTGCGACTCCTTTTTATTTGATATTTTGTCACCAATACAGTAGTAACATTTTATTTCGTTCAGATATTAAATTAATAGTATTCGTTACCAATTTAATACATCAATTTATAATTTTAATGAAAAAATGATCAAAGGGGCGGAGACAAATTGGCGCGCTTTAAAAATTGACCAATCCGGCCTCAACGATGGGTAGTCAGATTATTCAGTGGTTATTATTTTTAAGAATAAATATTGATTATTTTAACTTTAATTAAGTGTTTTATCTACTATTCTGCTAGCCATAAGCCAGCTATTTTAAACCAGCGCTGATTGTTCAGTGGTAATTATTTTAAACAATAAATATTGATTATTTTGACTTTAATTGTTTTATTTACTACTAACCTTGGGAGTCTAGTTAAGTAGCAGAATCTTTTGGTTGAAACGATGATGACAACCCTAATTTTTTATTTGAACTTAATGCAATTTTCTAGTAACATAATATGATTTATTGGTGATCTCTTTAAATTAGTTTGCTTAAATACCTTATTAGGACACACCTATTATAATACATACAAAAACATTTATTTGGTACTAGACCTTATATCTCAGGATTTTAGGTGATTTATTGTGGAACTGATTTTGCATTGTTTGGTGACTACATTTTGGTGACAGATCTACTATTTTGAGGACAAACCCTATTATTTTAGAAACACAAAACTAATTAAATTGGTGATAGCTTAAATGATACCCGTTTATATTTACGAGGAGTTTTCAATCAAACTTTCAATTCTGCTTTAATATAATAATAACAATGTACAAAGCCGGAAAGCAAACTAGGGTCATAAAAGCAAAGGTCAGCCAAAAGCGGGTTCCACGAAACGATCAGCCACGTGCGAACAATGTAGCTCGCACGGACTTACGCAGAACTCATCAATATATTGTTTTTTGTTGTACTCCGATATGTGACAAGATTTACCTATTTGAAGGATCTATTTTAAAGAATGACGAGTTATGTAAAACGGCTCGAGATGACATTTTATACGTGGCTTTGAGTTTTTTGATAGTTAGCACCGTACATGGGCATATTTTGCCCTGCGAATGATTGACTATTTGAAATAATTAAAGATTGTGAAAAGGAGAGAATGATGTGTGAGAGGCATCCTGCCATCCACTTATAAAATATATTATATTATAGCAGTCAATCATCAAACTGATTATTAGGAATAAGAAATGCGTTATGTTTCATAACATTACATAAATATACTGGTCTACAAGTTTTTATAAGAATATGTAACAGGTATCAGATTTACCGAATGTTGACTGAAAGGGCATAAATACTGATCTAAAAACTATAAAGAAAACAGATATGAAGCTAGCAGTCATTTTTGATCGGTATTCCCAAAATGTAGCGGATGCTTTTATTAAAAAAAAAAAAACAATATTTTTTATTTTTACCTATAAAGTGTAATATTTTATCGGTAAAATAATTGATATCTAGTTTCGACATCATCAAATTTTAATTAATCACTAATTATTGAATTCAGTTTACTCTTTACAAACCCGTTTGTTGCAGTGTTTCAGAATAATGTCGGAAGAGATTTATTTAAATCACAAAGGTGCTCAATTTTGGAATAGAATAAAAAAAAGACGTGTGGCACTCGGGGACTGCCGCGGTAAAGCTATTGCATGCTATGCCTTCAAGCCACACCTCCGTGCCCGTCGGAGTGGGGAGCGTGAGGTTTTTTCGTTACGGAATTTCTGGATTCGGTCCCCGCGCTCAAGGCCCGCGATAGAAGCTATGCAATAGCTTATAAAATCTTCTGAGAAACTTTTCAAGATGATAAAACCACGTCCGTTTGTTGACTGCAATCAGTTCAGAAATCCCCAGTCAATTAGTAAACAGGCAGAAGCGACGGGATCCGAACCCACGGCCCGCGTACGACCGGAACATATTAAAGTGTCGAGTGTATGGACTGCGCGTGCGCACGGACAATAGCGGAGTAGAGCTTTCCGATAGGGTTGCCACATGACACTTCTTATAATAGATGTGGCTGTTTTTTTTAACCTCACACGTCTTGAAATATAAAGCAGTGTGTTTTTATTTGTCAGTAAAGAGTTGTATTTAAAAATGATTACCGACATTTTTATTATATTGTGGCGTATCATTGATTTTTTTAAGAAAGGAGACGCTGGATACACCCCTCGTTTATTCTTATTTAGGTTCTACTTTAACATAACCAAACATGAAAACTATTTTCTTTACAAATTAAGGTATCCACTTTTAATGTCATCCTGGACTGCTTCATCGCTTAGTTTTTCTTTCTGTCATTATCACCATTTCATTATCACCTTTCAACACTACAAAAGTCATCAAATTACCAAAAAACCTTGGCTGTCAAAAGGTTGTGTTTTAAAGAAATAAATCTCTAAGAAAGACATGGCCCTACCGTGGAAGGCTTCAGGGAAGGAAGCGTCTCTCGGAAGCGCACCTGTTGGCTGCGCATTGCCATGCGCGACGTGTGCGCTGCCCAGTGTTGTCAGCTCCCAGTGGCCGCGCTAATCGCACCTGTGCCCGATCTGGTACGCTATGGGACGCTTTTGGGCAGCTATTAAAGATTTGGTTATGTATATGCGGATGTTATTGCGTGCTGGAATTAATTGGGTTGTTGAAAACAAAGTGATGATTAGACGAAAATGGAATCGTTTTACTCAATGTATCTACACTCGAACTCTACAAAAACAAAATACTGCAAGTTAAATGTATCATATCTTTGTCGCACTTTAATCTTTATCTCTATTTCTGTTGAGGTAGGTCACGGAAAAAGTAGAAAGGTTTCTGACACAGATTATAACAATTTAATTTTATTGAAGTGAAACTTCTTTATCGGGGTTGGAAAAAAATTAGTGTAACATTTTTTCGTTACGCGTGACATTTTTCCGTTACGCGCCATCTTTTTCTTATCCCTACCACGCGTGATTCGACGTATTTCTGTAAAGTTGCATATAGTAAATTATTTTTTGAAAAATAAAGAAGTTTCACTTCTTACGTGTGTACACTAGTACACGCATACATTTTTTTTTATTTATGAAGCTTACAAAAACATAATTCACAATCAGCACGTCTAAAAATGAAGTATGCTATCTTACGAAATATTCAGGTTAATTCATGCACCTAGAGATAAACTACGATAACATGGCGCGCCCCTCCAAAATTCAAAACGTTTGAAAGTATTTGTGAAAGTATTTACAATGCACCACCAAGATTCACAACGCATGTGTGCGTAATGAGACGGCCGTCAAACAAAAACAAATCCACGGATTTGTTGCTCGACTAGTCACGCTCTAATCGCTCATTATTATTAGTAATGGCGCTGCACTGACGTATTCTATGAAAACGACACGTACGTTGTCTTGGGCGCTCGGCAACTTATGATTAGTTGACCAACAAATCTGGACGTAAAGTACTAAAGACGAATACGTACAACTACATACAAACTCCTTCGTAAGGATGTCACTACACACATTGAAACAGTAATTTGGAGGGGCGCGCCATGTTATCGTAGTTTATCTATACCTGTATTTGTTTACTTCATTGAAGAGATTTATCGATATTCGATTGTTTTATTGTTTTATTTTTTTTTTTTTTTTTTATTAACATAATATATTTAATGTAAGAATGTGACGACAGTTTAAAATAGTTCATCCACATCCCGTATAATTACAAAACACAATACTTAATTACAAAAGGTGCCGCAAAAGGAGCGCCGTGTAGTGTTGGAGATGCGCAGGCGCATACAAAGTGTAGAGACATTGACCGGCGCCGAATCGGGCAAGGCCGGGGTCGAACCCACTTACCTCGTCGCCTTGCCACCGTGGATTATGTTTGCGATATGGGAAAATCAAATAAAATAAAATAAAATACTGCCAATTACAGAAAAAAGCTGTTAAAAATCAGCTCTATCACCAGGGCATCGAAGAAACAGATACCTATTAATTAGTAAAATATTGTTTTAATTCAAATCTCAAATTATTCATTAAAGCACAAATTAGAGACAAGACAACCTCTCTCTCTTCTTAGGTTTAAGTTTATAAAAATATTAAGTAAGTATCGATGATGTTATCAGTTATCACTGATGCTAAGATAAAACCTACAATAATAACATTATGTATCAAGGTCTTTTTTAATAAATTATTATAAATGAAGGATGATAAAACTTGATTAAATTTTATGGAAGTTTGTTACTCGTATAATATAAT
The DNA here is from genome assembly GCA_907164665.1 of Colias nastes. Taxonomy (NCBI): domain Eukaryota; kingdom Metazoa; phylum Arthropoda; class Insecta; order Lepidoptera; family Pieridae; genus Colias; species Colias nastes. The sequence goes on from CAJQZM010038961.1 coordinate 17,782, forward strand.
ATAAATTATATTGTGATGTCTTGGAATCAATCTTTAATCTTTATATGAGCTTCCTTGATAAAATATACTGTTATATAGCTCTTATATCAATGAGAAGTTTTTACGCAAAAAAATCTATTAGCTTCTAAGTTCTAAGGCATCATGATGTGATATTATTTACATTGGAAGTGTTTGGAATTTGGATTCAACCTTTCTTAGAATGGCTGGTATGATTTTGGATATGGAAACAAGTAAAAGTTACAGAATGTATCAATCAAAGAAATTGTAATTATAAGTGCAGCGTTGGATATAATAATGGTAATTTCTACTCTTAACTTTACAATAATTTACTCGGTAACTGTATAGAGTTGTAGAGAAACCTTGATTAAAAAATCGCATCAAAACACCGTCTGTGAACTTTTCATTATCAAATTATATCAATAACCTCACAAATATAGATAAATCTCACATTCGTGAGTCATTGATTCCCGCGTTAAACAGTTTATTAGTCTAATGCATCTGCTTGCTATGCGCGGCCCCACTCCCGCGCAGGTGTGCGGCCCGCGACTCGCATCACAACTACATCACATTATACACCATGATTCTGAACTCTATCCGTTTGTGATAAGGCGCACGTGATTTGTTATGATAATATTGACAATATTGAAGGATTTTTTTACTCAAGTAACTCATTGTCAAGTATATGTTAAGCGTGTTATATACTAGCGATTACACAGGATCAAAGCAGACAGATAAAAAGTATATTTGTTACTGTAGTTTATCTTGTACCTAATTATTTAAAAGATTGTACGGTAGAGTAAGTGCGCCAATTATGGACCACCATAAGGTTTTTTTGTAATAAAACTCAGAATTATAAAGATTAATCAGCCTTATATATTTTAAAAGGTTCGATAGTTATTTAGGAACAAAATCAAATATTAGAATTCTTAAGGAACATTAACATCTTAGAAATAATCAACATTTTCTAAAATATGTCATTATTGTACATTAGAAAAAAGTGTACAAAATATGGACCACATTGTTTTAAATATGGACCATAGTGAATTTGGTACAAAATTATTGAAAAAAAGATGTCAAGATTGTAGGCTTGGTAGTTTTTCTTCCTCTGTTGCTGACAGTTTTCCTTAAATGCGGTATAGGCTGAAACACTTTTGGCGAAAAATATGATTTAGATGATGTAGATTGTAGAGGGACTAACTATTGAATCATTCATAGTCAGTGTTGACACTCCTGGTTGTGCATTTGCTTCATGATATCCATCAACGGGTGATGGTTCAATTACAGATTAAGGTGTGGGAGATGCAACAGCCTTTGTCTCAGGTAAGCACTTATCGGGTTCAGGTACAACAGCCCTTTGCTGAGGTATCGGGTTATCAGGAATTATATCAACTGGTGTCGTTATATCGCGCGCTGGGTCATTAGAAGGCCCCTCTACTGCTGGAAGGTCTTCATCAATAAAGCCATGATCTTCGAAGACGTGTCTATTAACGGGATATATCCCTGTGGCACGAAAACCGCATAATGCAAACGCGCGCTTGCTTGCTTTAAACACGTGCTTTAATTGCATTAGCCATTGCCTCTTTATCCCATGTTTGTCTGTATTTGTAGATGTTATCCTTAAACAATCAAATTAAAATAAAACTGTTTGTAATATGGACCACTAGTCCATATTTAAAACATGCCGGTGGTCCATATTATAATACACATACATTTTTACGGTAATAATTTAAACTATTGGATATATCAACTAATTATGAATGATTGTAAAGCAACTCACCTTTCCCCTGGTATAATTCACTTTTCCAAACAGTAATATTTTATGAAGTTATGAGCTTACGAAGTTAGGGTCAACTCACACCAAAAGAGCGGCGAAGCGCGGCGAAGCGGAGCGCAGTTTCCGTGTCATATGAATTTTAACTTTATTTTCATTACTATAATACTTATTATCGCATGAGAAGCTCGAACGAGTCGCGCGGATGCCCGCGGCGCCGCTGGAATTCCGTGGAATTCCATTAACGGAGCCGTGCGACTGCGCGAGAAGTCGCGGGAATTCCCGAGAATGTTCGAGCATTCGCGAGCGGCCGCTGGCAATATACCGCCCCTCGCGCCCGCTCCCCGCACGCGTCTGTGCGCGCGAGCATTCGAACTGCGCAAAGAGCGACCCGTGAATTCATCGCGGGAAGGCACGCGGATTCCCGCGACTGCTCGAGAAGTCGCTGGAATGCTCGAGAAGTCGCGGGTCTCCGCTACTCCGCGCTTCGCCGCGCTGCGCTGCGCTTCGCCGCTCTTTTGGTGTGAGTTGACCCTTAGGTAAAAAATTACATCGCGCGATGACAAAAACGAAAAATGGCTGCCGTTAATGCGTGCGCGCTCTCTGCCCAACGGCAAACGACTAGCGAGGCTCTGGTGGGGTGGAATTCAGTTTGCGGAGACCGATACCTACCTACGACTGATGGTTTTCGAGAAATGTAGGTAGTCCATACCTATTACGGAACCAGTCCATAATTGGCGCACTTACTCTACCTTTAGACACATTTTCATTTTAATTTAATATATTTGATACTTTTTCTTTTATAAAAAATTCCAGGATGTTGTATATAAAATCGCTAGTTTGATTTGCAGTTGAAAACTCTTTTCAACTGCAAATCAAACAAGCATCTCAGTCGCGGTGTGTGAAACGTTCGTGTACGCAAGACCTAAATGCAAACACGCAGGTTGAATATGAATCGCGGCGATCTCGCAGTTTTTTGCGTTTCATTTGAAAGCGATTGTCTCTTTCAACGCGGACGCATTCGCTTTAATCGACGATCAAGTGATTATACCTTTGTTAAACTTAATCAGAGCTAGTTTTGTAAAGAGATTGTAAGTTTGGTTTAGTAACTAACTGCTGGTTAATTTTTGAAAATTTTTTCCTGTTAGAAAGGCAAAAACTTTGCGACTCTATGATGGCCTTGTTATACTTGAACTACATATTTTACATTTCAAGGTGATTATCATTACCCAGAACAATACAGCAAAGGAAGGAAAGGAGACAATATCAAGCAACAGATAGTCTGCTGACAACAGCGTATCGCGATGTAAATTATTATTATTGCGTATGGTGACATTTCTTACGTCCCCGTGAGAAACTCTACATTTTACTTTGAATTGATAAATGGTAAGAAGGGTTCCTAATAGATTAATTATTGAATGTAGCCCCTTAAAAAATTTGACATGCAAATGCATGATTGACTTTCGTTACTTTAGAGTTCTTTTAAAAGAGCAATAATTAACATCTATCTTTACAAGCATCCTTATCTGAGCATAGTATAACAAAATGAAGCCCTTATATCTTTATGATGAACAACTCGATGCAAGCGAGTTCAGCAGCACATGTTCCGATACGATCAGACCGCGGTATGGTAATGGCGTCGTGAGCCAGCTAATTATATCATAGCGTATCGGCTATCGCGTATCGCACTTACTCATGCGATATCGTGTCGTGTCGTGCCGTGTCGTGCCGGCCACGGACCGCCTGGCTTTTATAGCCGCCTGTCAACGGTGCGCTGTGCTCGCTCACTAATAATATGATGTAATTTTTATGGAGATAGAGTATGTTGTTGTTAATAAGTTGCAGGAAGTAGAGATTGAGTTTATTCACTATACCATCTGCAAAACATAATCGTTAAGATGGCGACACCTCTACCTTACGCTTATACTAGCAGTGTGCCCCGGCTTCGCCCGTATGTATAAAATTGATTGATTGACTGACTCTAAAAAAACTGTAAAAAGGCTTCAATGAATTCGTTAGTTCGGTACATAATAAAGAAAAAACGTTAAAAATATTCACTAAATCTTACAGGAGCTTTGTAGTGGTGTTAATTCTTTTCACTATGAATTCTTTCACATATTACAGGTAACATTAATTACATTTACATTAACTTTTTATACCCCAGTTGGAAATAATGCTGTTAAACAAATAACTGCCAACAATAAGTATATAACTTTTAACTATATATTTTATTTACTGCCAATTAACTTATTTATTTAATTAAAACGGTATAAAATGGTATGTGTATAATATCACACTTAAAGTCTTAGTATAAATGTTTAAATTACAAAAGTAATAAATGTAGAAAATCTAGAAAAAATGTGGGATAATAAATTTAATTAAAGAATTAATCAATCATGAAAATTAATTAAAAATTATACGTGACCATGACCAAGCATCATTATGTGGTTATGCATAAAGCATAGTAACAAACTGCAAGACATATTGAAAAAAAAATGTGATAATGCTGACAAATCAAATCCCTACTAGTAATTGTATGTCTGTCTGTCTGTTACGCTGTCCCGCTTAAACCTCTCAACCGATTTTGATGAAATTTGGCACAGAAAATCTTTAGAGTTTAGACCCTGAGAAAGAACATAGGCTACCTTTTATCAAAACATCACGCGGGCGAAGCCGCGGGCGGAAGCTAGTACTAGATAATAGTGAGAAATTGGCATCTACAGCGCAAGACAACACCTAGAATAATTAATAAAAGCTCTATTAAGTAGGTAGGTATTTGATTCACAATTGACCTTGTCTCTGACTTATTAATAAGATTAAAACAAGAGTTGGAATTAAAATAAAAACCAACATAATTAAATAACAACCATTTAAAATCATACTAACATTACTGTGTGAAATATAAGCAAATAAGCATTTCACTCGAAAGTACGAATGCCTTAACACTGCGATGATCAAGTAGATGAGCTTGTTCCCACTTTCCTGTCCCCAGATCGATGGGATTGCCGTGAGAAGTAGTTTATCTGGCACGTGATAGCGCGCGTGTGCATCTGATTAGCTGTGGGAATATGTAGATTGGCCAGACGTGTGGAAACTGGAAAGGTATACGTTTGAGATACTTGATAACACATTTAGCGCGAACATGATGGAAATTAACATCTCGATACAAAATACACTACTTTGAAATAATATTCGCTCGCAAGATTGGCTCTACCGTAAAGCAACTTTAAATTTTTGCATTTTCATAAAAAAAAAATCTCCAAGATAAAATATAAAGTATTGGTTCAGATATTTTGGTATGAACTTAAACATTGATTTTATTGTGGTTTCGTGTTTAATCATAATGTAATGACTTCATCAAGGTATTCCTCTAGTAATACTGAATTGATTATTAATTTACTAGCTGGCCCGGCGAACTTTGTACCGCCCAGTCAATGAATG
>CAJQZM010038962.1:0-10126 GCA_907164665.1 Colias nastes
GATATAGTTTCTTACATGTTATACACGGCTTTCAAACTGTTATGAGTCGAGAATGTCAATGGAATTAGGTAAAGCATGTTAAGTCTAGGTTTGCGCACGTGCCGACTGCTACGAAGCTTTATACCTACTTCGTATCATATCTAAAAGTGGTCTCTTTATGCTCTTTTTGAAGGATTGTTAAATGAAAATCTATGAGTGAGAGAAGATACGATAAACAAAGGTTGAGAAACAACTTCTTTCCTATCTATTTTTTTCAAATCGTCACAAGGCTAGGCGTCGTATGAAAACTAATGTTTTTCGTAACAATCTACCGAATTGTAAATCATCTGTCGGTATATTGTATTAAAGGAAGCATAATATCATACTTTTTATTATAAGACTTTGAAACTGAGTTAAAATACGTATTCTAACTTTGGCTTTGTTTCGATAATGTCACACTTTAAAAACACGTGAAATCCGTTCCAATTGCGTTATTAAAAGATAACAGAACATAGTTCGATATTACTTTCCAAGTATCTATACTCTATAGTATCGATACGAACGCTATATTTAGTGTATGTCGCACAGGTGGTCGGCACTATGCATTTAAATCGAATATTACAAAGTGGTTCGCTTAAGTCCAACCCCATCCGAACGGATTGCTTGTTTCGTAAATATTAATACGTAAATGATAGCTTATTATAGTGGTTTGATTAAAATTTTGTTTGTGTGATTAAGCTTTTAAAGAAGTTAGTGTGGTTCTTAAATGAGCTTACAGTATTTTGGATTGTTATAAATTCTTTTAATTAGATGAGTTTTTAAACAACAAAAATAAACTTAAGTCAATTTTTTTCAATTAAATTTTAAACAAATATGTAACTCATGATAATAATATGAATACCTTTTTAGTATTTTTAGCATTTGGAGATTTGGTATTTACCGAAATAAAGAGGGGTACAGAGAAAGTCTTATTCAATTGTAATCCTTTTTTATCGTTGCCTTTTCTCTCGTGTAGAGTTCTTGCGCATGTTAATCTATTTTTTTATTGCCGTCTTTCACTTCCATCAAAATTTAGAAGCCTAGTAATAACATAGATAGTATATTTATTATTTACAACTAGACCCGATAGTGTACCGAATAATTTTGAAAACGATACACAGTATAGTTAAATCGTTTCCCAAATTCGTATTATTATACCGATATAAGACGCAAAGAAGCGAAACAGTCACTAGCAGTTATGTGATGTCAAATTTGTTTACAGGAAGCGTGAAATTGCAATTTGTACCGATCAGTGTCCCGTAAAACTCTATGATATTATAATATGAAAATGTTTAAGGGGACGAATTATTGACGGAATATTCACAAATGTTAGCAACAGAATAATTTTAAGAGTTTTCGAAAATATGTGATTTTTTATTCGGCGTCGTATCTTCAGATTGCATAAAAATAAGCTAATATTTGAATAGGGCCTACGACAAGTATAGAGCTTCGTATTGTCTTTAAGCTTTCGTGTATTTTGATCAAATTTATTCATATTTTAACATGTTTTACATGATATAATCATCACTTCCAACGCAGCGAATGGGCAAGAAGCTAGTCTTACACTCCAAAACTACTAACCTATATTGAAAATCCTACTACCATTATAAAGATAAATTATTCCTTAGTGACACAGATTATTTTTGTTTATATACCGCTGCAATCTGAGCGAAGCTGGGTTAAAATAAAACATTAAATATATGGAAGTGAACAGTGGTTACCGTTGTTTGCAAGGACACAATTTGCATCCGAGATTCAATTAAAGTCCTTGTAATTAGCCGGTTAATTATGTTGTCGGTGCACATTGCAGTAAATGAAGACTGATTTATTTTTACAAGCGTTCGCCGCGACATTGTTCGCATTTAGCTACCGTTTTATAAAGTTGTGCTACCTTTGTGTGAGACTTGTATCTTGAATAGAACTAATGTTTAGATTAATTATACGGTTTTTAAGTGAGGAATTGTTTATTTTCATAATAATATTATAATGTATGTCCTTGTTGGATTGTTGTATGCTCTATGATAATTTGCAGTTTTATGACAGATGTTTTACAGTTCTTTCGCTTTTGTTAATAGAATTTAATTGCGTAAGAGAGAGAAATATATTAAATTTACTCGATTGAAGTAAGAAAATCTGTTTTCAATATTTTTATAGTCACAAACAGATCCAGTAATAACGTTTTAAAATAATATCAACTTTGATTTAGTACAAAAAGCATATCTTTCGCGCATTCTTAATTCTTCTATCGCTTTTCTTAATCTTTGATACAAATAATATCATTTTATTAGGTAGGTGCAATTTTTACACAGTACTAAAAATTATATCAAATTATTATTATTTTCTCATTTATATTTTAAAGAAAACTATTTCACCGTGTTCATTAACTACATTAGAAAATAAATAAAAAGCATAATAATGTCTTTACGTCGTCGGGGTCGTTCGAAACATTTACAAATACTTATATTTGAAGATTAATTTCGCCTTTGAACATTTCTCGTCGGAGTTCGCCTGGAAAATTAAAAGGAGTCACTTTGAGCGCAAAGTAAATTCCTTGATCGATTCTGGTTGCATGCTGAAGTTGCTAAACCGAAAATCGGTAGTGGATTGCTGCTCACTTCAGTGCGGAACTTGTGGTTGTTGTTAGTTTCTGAACGTTGCCGCGTTTTTATGAGATTTTTGAAATTGGAACGATGGGTGACGTTTGGGTTCGTTAATTTAAAAATGTGTGTAACGTATTTTTGTTGTGGTTAGTGAGGTTCTTATGAATGTGGAATTGAATTAGGAAGTTAGCTCATAATTACATAAACTTCTTTGTTTTGTAACATATGAATAAATTTTTAATTACAGGGACAGTTTTTGATTGATTTTGGGTTTAAAATTTAATTAATTCTTTCTATCTCTAAGGTTTTAAAAATCTTATTTTTTACAAATATCTAAAAAATATCCCACATTCATTTGTGTCCAGTAAAATCTAAGTGTAAGCTCTATTTACCTAATAATTATGTTGAATTTAGGCGATCTTCACACTGCCCCGCATCATGCTGCATATTGCGTGTCGACGCACCTACGCGCCTTCCGCGGGAGTGCAGATCTGCATCATCGTGCGGGTTTTTTGCGCACTCACGCGCGTAGGTGCGTTTGTAGATTCACGCACGGCAGCTCTCATTTATTCGCCGTTCTCTGTGGTGGTCGTGCAATACTGAGCATCACGACGCGCGGCACTGCGGGATTCGGTGTGCCATACCTTGCGTCTCGCCCCGCACCTACGCGCGGGGTTGCATGTTTCTCCGCGTACGCGTGTATGCGCGTGATCCGCATGAACGCGCGTGGTTGCATTTTCAGTGTGTTGGACTGTGCGTGTTTTCTATACAAACGGAGATACTTACAAGTAACGTTAAACACGCAGTCACGCAACATGCAGCGTGGTGCGGGGCAGTGTGAAGATCGCCTTAGTTTTGAACAGGATACACGCGCCATACCATGCAATCACATAATACAATTTTAAGCATAATATAATTTCTCATATGAAATATCACATGATTATAATAAGTAGTCATAAACAAGCATGAATCGGAATACGAATGTGCAACTTCTATACTTTCTCTCTAGAGAAATAACCAGTCAAAGAGTGCTAGTCTAATTGCAATATGGCCATTAGGAAAACATGTGGAAGTCACGTGCTGGGCGGACGTTTGTTTATTGAAATTATATGCAGTTGAATTTGATATTTTTGGTTTCATGGCATTCAAATGCTTTATCAAAAATATCAAATTCAACAAAAAAGGTCGTGTTCCATTGTTACAATATTGTAATCATTGAAAAATGTTTCGTATTGGTTGAGATGGTTAGATGGCGCGCGATGTGTCCCTTAGACACATAAAACTGAAAGAATAGAATAAATTCGACCACTCTGGCGGGTCACGGTTGGCTGAGTTGGTCAGGCGTCCGCCCCAGATTAGCGTGAAAGGATGCTGGTTCGAGTCCCGCCTCGTAATCGAATTTTTTCTGTTCTTTATAAATTTATAATTATATGCAGTTTTATGTGATGATTTCGTGAGTACTGAGTGACGAATAGATACTATGTTTTTGGATACATTCGTTCTATATTTCCTTATCTTTTCCAAATTCATTAGTTTATTCTGGTTGACAATCATTTTCTACTTTGTAGAGTCCCTACGTCTGCAAATGTCCATGGGCGGTGGTGATCGGTTACCTTAAGATGAACCACCAGGTTGGTGGCCATAAAGGACGTTGTTTATTTATTTGTATAATTTATATTTATTTTAGTGGACAAGACAAGATATCTTGGCTCTAAGCTCCCGCATCGCATCTCGCAGGTTCATATTTTTAAGTACCAAAATCATTGGTTAATGAGATGATAGAAATTATTTTTTTTGATTAAAAATAATGTACTTACAAGATAAAAAATTATTTTTATATGTATGAATACCTATGTCGACCTGACAAAAGCTTTTTTGCGGTATAGCATTATTATATATAGGTTGCTACGCGGTTTAAATTATATATACAAATATAATATGTATTGTCCTAATTGCTCGAGTAATTAGTGAGTGTGTGTTAATTACTGTTAGGTAATTACAGTATAAACACTTTGGACATAGGGTGGCTATAATTGAATCATATGACGGAGATGTATAGTGCAGTGACAAATAAGATTTGGCCAAACCATTTATCTTGATTGGGTAAAAATGTTACTTACAACATTTGTTTTATATACCGTGCGCGTGGGTTTATGCTCGGGACTGTAGATTTTTTTATTTGTTTTGAATATGATGATTAGATGTAGAGATTACGAAATATGAAGTTCAATATTATAACTATTTATAACAATAGGTTAATCATGTAAAAATTAAACAAAATTATACATAGTGATAATGATGATTATTTCCTTTGATAAAAGGTTATTTTCTATTTAGTGCGCTTGCGTTGCGTTTTTTTTTTTTTTAATTTTAGTCCAAATTGCCTATTCTCTTTGAGAGAATATTCAGAATATTGGTGACATATAAATTAATATCAGCTCTTTTTGTTTCAGATTCATGTCTTGCGCTGCATCCACACGCTATGCTAATCAAAAGACGTAAGTTATGTTATAAGGCCAACGATTGGAATAAAAAAACTGAAATGAAAGGAGAATTTTAGTTCTCACAGAAGGCCTGTTCACAACAGTGGAAAAAAGTTTGGAAAATCCAAAAGTGCACGACTCATAATGCTCATTTAATTATGAAATATAAAAAAAAAAAAAAAAAAATATACATATATAGATATACAGTCTTGTAGTTTTCGTTTTTAGGGTTCCGTAGCCAAAATGGCAAAAACGGAACCCTTATAGTTTCGTCATGTCCGTCTGTCCGTCTGTCCGTCTGTCCGTCTGTCACAGCCGATTTACTCGGAAACTATAAGTACTACAGTGATGAAATTTGATGGGAATATGTGTTGTATGAACCGCTACAAAAATATGACACTAAATAGTAAAAAAAAGAATTGGGGGTGGGGCCCCCCATACATGTAACTGAGGGATGAAATTTTTTTTTTCGATGTACATACCCGTGTGGGGTATCAATGGAAAGGTCTTTTAAAATGATATAAAGTTTTCTAAAAAACATTTTTCTTAAAGTGAACGGTTTTTGAGATATCAGCTCTCAAAGTCGTAAAAAGTATGTCCCCCCCCCTCTATTTTTATAACTACGGGGTATAAAATTCTAAAAAAAATAGAGGTGATGCATGCTAATTAACTCTTTCAACGATTTTTGGTTTGATCAAAGTATCTCTTATAGTTTTTGAGATAGGTTGATTTAACTGTAATTTATTATATTTGCTGCTACGGAACCCTTTGTGCGCGAGCCCGACTCGCACTTGGCCGGTTTTTTATTAATTGCAATTAAACGACACTGAATTAATTAATCATTCGCATTCAGTGACCTACAATCTTCGATTAGAATATTTAAAAAAAAAAATTAACTCAAATGATGGATTTTTTCACAAGTTATAGATAGTGTTTTCAGGTTTCACACATGACGGACAGGAAAATTTTTTGACCTATTTCGGTGTTTTTTTCCAATTCTATTGAAGTAAATCAATTTTTAAAAAGTATGGGATTAATCTCCATTAAATTATCTCGACAATAGTATGCAAAATATCTTGATTCCGTGAACTAACAAGGCTATAATAATAAGAATAGCTGCAAAAATGAGGCGAAAAAAATTTTTCGATCGTAAAGCACTCTCTGATGCTTCGCATCGTCGTGCAAAAGAAAAAAATCTGATGATGATATTTTTTATGTAGTCTCTCAAGAAGCACAGGACAGTTCTTTGGAAAAGAATAAAGGCTAATTATTGACATAATTTGAAAAGAGCTACTACAGAGTTATTTTCCTGTTCTTCTTCCGAAAAGGCAGTATAAATGGTTGATTAATATAATTATATATTATAAAGTCTTGGATAAATAAATATTTCAGTTTAAGAAATATTTGAGATTGAAGTTTAAATCGATGCTTTATCTTTTGGGTTGCTAGGAAAAACTCGCTCACAAGCGATATGGATGCCCAATGTTCGTCTTCAGCATAAGTTCTGTACTATTTAACAACTGCACTGTTTCTATGTATGCAAATACATATAGAAATACAGTAAATAGTTTTCTGTCATCATACTATACAGGGTGTCCCACTATTGGTATACTAAGTGCGAAGGGACTTGTACTTTTGCATACACTGATCACGTAAAAAATACTTAAACAACAAAATTACGTCAAAAATTTTTTTGCTAAATTTTTCCTTAAAATCCATGTTTTCTTCTCTAGCTTCGCGCAGCTGGCATATACCGCTTCGTTAATGTGAGCCTTTTGTCTATGAAAACATAATCTTTAACGATAGCTCACGTGCGGGTGGCAAAATTGGGCGGGATGCTTGTTAGAGGTGTACACATAGAGTTTTAAGAATTCATCTATTTGAAAAAAAAATGCATCTGGAATTTTATACGTATTTTTTACGTACTCAGCGTATGCAAAACTATAACCTCCTTTGATCTTAGTATACCAACGGCGGGACACCCTGTATAGCTTCGTATACGTTGAGAAATATATCCTGTTGGTCTAGATGTACTAGCAACTCTTAATGGATGGAGTTGGGTATCTTTTTAGACACTTTAATGGAAAGACTAGGCTATATGTTATTTCGCGGCATAATTTATCTACCTACCAAGTTTTGGTTGGTTCCTGTAGATTTTGCGTGAAATACAGAGAAATATTTTTTTAAGATTCTGATTTTATGATAAATGTTGGTTTCTTCAATGCTATGCCCATGTATACAGTAATGTACAAAGAGTAACGAACTGAAAAAATATGATGAAATAAATATTCCATAAGCTTATGAAAAATATATATTTTTTTTACTTTATCTATAGACTATAACATGGAAACGCATTACGCAATGTATACTAATACTTCTTCGTTTATTGTAATGTTATATAGAGATGAAATATTTTATCGATATATTAATTCTATAATCTTCCACGTTTTGTCTCAAGGGTATTTCACTCGATTTTATTTCCCGCTTAAATAATGTCACCGTGTCTATTAATTTGAGTCGTTAAAAAGTGTTGTATTTAAATAAGGAGTTCGGTAAATATTTGTAAAAACCAACGGCGTACACATCTCGCGTTGTGCCCGGCGATTTGAGTAGGGTTGCCAAATTAAAAGAAAAATAACTTTTGATTGCATGGAACGGTTGGAGAACTAAAACACAGATTTGTATGAGTTTTGTGAATAGGGTTTAGATTAAATTTATAGATTTAATCAAACATTGTTAATGCTAGATTTTAATGAATGTGTCTAAATAAGAAGGTTAACCAATCATTTCAATAGTAGAAAAAATAACAAATAACAGATACAATAAAAATAACAAAATTAAAGAAAAGATTAAGTACAAACACTTATTAAACACTACTAGTAATGTATAGAACCCAACAACGAACAACGTACAACGTACGTTGTTTATTATTATTTTCACAAACTGCCAACCCTAACAGAGTGCTGCAATCAGTGAAGAATTCGGAATTTTCTGGAAAGCGCCCGCTCGCGAACCTCCAAACATTTATACCTTCATTAGGTGTTTACTTAGCTCATAAAAATTTCCCTTCTTTGCTCACGCTGTGCAAATCCTTACACGTAACTTCAAAATATGGCTTATAATATTTATTAAATATATTTCATATGGCTTATACGAGTATTTTATATACGATTTTACGAGCGCATCGTTTTGGCTTGGCATGTAAATATTGACTATGAAAACCGTGAAGTTTTTGAAAAATCCAAGCAGGGTTATGTTAAAATCAGTCATGACTCCGTTGATTACTTTTTTATCTCCCATATTTAACTTACACGAGTACAAACCATAAAAAATACATAAGAAATCATTTTCGTTACGTACAATCAAACTTCGTAGAGATTCAATCTAAATATATAAATGTACTCAGAGCACATCCGTAGAAGCAGTTATTTTAGAACTCTCGAGAATTGCTAACAAATAGCACATTAGCGGCTAGCGGAACGGGAGTGAGAGGAGTCGGAAAGACACACTTAACAGAACAAATATTTTTATCTCTCCGCGAAACAAGTCGGATATTTCTTCCTTTGTGGCGTGAACGCACACGCGTAAACTGCTTTAGTATGGATGGGGGCTATACGGTGTAATGGCGTTTTTAAGTACACTAGTATACGCAATACATGGTTCTGTAATATTATCTACATTCATGTAATATGTTCTTGGTACGACTATGATGACTTATGATTTTAGTAAAAAGACGTACTAAACAAGTCTATTCGACATCTTCCGTGATTTCGTGGTGTCCCGTGTTTTCGTGAAATCTCTGATACCTTTCCCTGCAACATATTCATGGTTTCATTTGCACCAAATTTAAAGAATTAACATAAATAATTGACAGCGTGGACTACTCTATCTTTTTTTTTTATTGTGTGATAGGGAAGCGCTTGACCACGATCTCGCCTGATGGTAAGCTGAGATGTGGCCTATGATGGAGCGCGCTTCCCTAGAAGGTACCCGTTCACTCTTCGCTTGAAGACCCCCATATTGTACTCGTCGGGGAACACATACTCAGGAAGCATGTTCCAGTCCCTCGCGGTTCGGATGAAGAATGTCGATCCGAACCGCTTTGTCCGGGTACATGGAACGTCCACCATATGGCGATGCCTAGAGTCTGTGCACCTCGACGATCGATGGAAAAACGGGGATGGCGGAATTAAATCGTGCAATTCCGCAGCGCACTCACCAAAGTGTATCCGATAAAATACCGATAAACTTGCCACTCTGCGACGGTGAGCGAGGCTCTGGAGTTTTATGCCTACTAGCTCATCGTCGTTTATTAGCCTCTTGGCACGCCTCTCTATCGCCTCAAGCGCCTCCAGCTGGTACTTGGCGGAACCGTCCCAGAGGTGAGAGCAGTACTCCATGCACGATCGGACTTGTGCTTGATAAAGGTTGAGCAGCTGTCCCGGGGTGAAATACTGTCTCACCTTCGCCAGAATTCCAAGCTTTTTTGAGGCTACTTGAGCTTTGGATTCTATATACGAGCCAAAGTTCAGAGTAGGCGTCAAGGTGCCAAGAAGCTCGAGGTGGTTGGTTATCGGCACGGACACACCCTGGAAAGTCGGAGTCAGGTGGAATGGACTCCGTTTAGCGGAGAATAGACACGCCTGGGTTTTAGTCGCATTGAACTTGACCAGATTGGCATCGCCCCAATCGGAGACCGCCTGTAAGGACAAGTTCATGCGATCGACCATCGACTCTCGTAGAGACTGGATTTGTGCCGTACTGGTTCGCACGCTGGATACATGACTGATCTGACTGATCTGCACAATGAGGGAACGTGTTAATCTGCCCAGATGTATCTAGCCTGTTTAAAGCCATTATGTATAGCCATCTTACAAGCTGTGACATTTTACGCCATGCCAACCTTAAAAAAAATTAGCAATGAAACAGTACCTTTACAGCACTCCAGAGGAGGCCCCTTACATGAAGTATACGGGACAATAACAAGGAAACGCCTCACAATGCCTGTAAAAGTGAAGCCTTAAA
>CAJQZM010038964.1:0-79289 GCA_907164665.1 Colias nastes
GGGTTGGACGCTCTTGCGCTCTTCACGTGCTACACATTCGCCTGCGCCCGCCACCGCGCCCGCGCCATCTGCCATCACCGCACCGCCATTGCTACGCGCTGCAAACAGTTTATTACAGTTAATTGTCAGAAAATAGAAAAATATGTATATAAATACTAGATGTGCTCCGCGGTTTAGCTCCGCTCCTGTTGGTCTTAGCGAGATGATATATTAGCCTTCCTCGATAAATGAATTATCTAAAACCGAAAGAATTTTTCAAATCAGACCAGTAGTAGAGATTAGCGCGTTCGAACAAACAAACAAATTCTTCAGTTTTATAATATTAGTACAGATTAATTAAATTGTAATCAGCATTACTCTTTACTTATTCATTTAATAAGAGATGATAATAATCCTATTAAATAGTTACATTCGGACAAGTTGTAGCAAATAAAATATTATAATGCAGCATACCTAGTATTTATACCTTTCTATTAAAAGCTATGTTTGACACATAATTATTTATTTATTTATTTATAACACTTTACTTTGCTAGTTATTAATACAAATTACTTAAAACTAAAAGTTATAGCTAAACTAGCATAGAGGGCGGCCTTATCACTAAAGAGTGATCTCTTCCAGGCAATTAATTAATTTTCACCAATTAAAACAATGTGAAAATAAACAAAAATGGACATAACATTATTTCATGAACGTTTCCTGTTTTTATTATTTTAACTGTTGTTTATAAACAAAAAATGTATTTTCAGTATAAATAGGTGATGACAAAGCTAGTTAATCATACGTGGCGAACTTTGTTTATGAAAAACCCAAAAAGTTATAAATTTATAATACCTACAATCTTTATGTAATGCAGTTTTATTTAATTCTGTTGCATTAGCATATGCTATAGATAAACAGTTCCCATTGCAATTGGTAGAATTTAGTTAGAACCGCAACAGTAAAGTATGGACAATTGGTCGCCTAAATAGCATTTGCATCGGAAACATGCGCTTTTGTGACCAGTCTCAAATTATAGCCAGTTCTATTTTAAGCTACAG
This sequence comes from Colias nastes, assembly GCA_907164665.1. Taxonomy (NCBI): domain Eukaryota; kingdom Metazoa; phylum Arthropoda; class Insecta; order Lepidoptera; family Pieridae; genus Colias; species Colias nastes. Next base: position 1,041 of record CAJQZM010038964.1, read on the forward strand.
TTACATGGATTCGTATTGATTTTGTAAAACCAATAAGAACACAAAGCTTGCAATGTTTGATGAAAATAATGAAAATCGCCTATATTTTCACGTATGGTTTGATTTTACACTGCTTTGGTAAATAGCATATTAAGAACGTTTAAGGTTATTTAAAATGCTATTATTGCCACAAAGATAACAAGAAATAAATCGCAAGATTTAGCAGTTGCTTGTTGAATTTCCAAAATCAGTAAAGTAGTAAAACACATTTTCGGTCCTTTAAAACAATGTAATATTATAAGTATAGATTTACATTTCCTATTTGAAATATACTATTTTTTATTTTATTCCGTTAAAGCTCTATTGATTTACAAGGACGAAGCCGCAGTCACAAATAGAATCGATTCTATATTGAAATGGAAAACTGCATTATTCAACGCAGTAACGGTGTTCCGTCGAAGGTGACTGAAAATAGTGATCGCTATAATGCAACTTTCTGGATTCACGAGATATAGCTACGTTTAGATTTAGCATAAAATTTATCCATCCTTAGTTATATTATGAATGCCTCTATTTCCAAAGTGTGTTTGTTTGTTTGTTTTTCTTTATTTCACGTCGTAACGGATCAATTTTATGATAATATAATTTATGGATTGTATATTTTGTTGATTATTTTAAATAGAAAATATATGTATAGTACTTAATAAAGATAAATAAAAAAACAGACTTTTTAATTTATTTGTGTTTCTTGTTTTAAGAATGGTATACCCTTGTAGACCACACACGTCACTTTTAGATACGCGACTATTGTAGGGTTAAGGAGGCTAGATAATTACTTATAAATTTCCGCGGTTAAATACATCATTCTTAACGGAAGTTCCTTTGACTACGCGGGCGAAGCCGTGGGCAGATAGGTACTAAGTGCTTCGATTATACTAATAAGTAATTAGTTAATAATATGAATCTGACGAGTTTGTTTGTTTGACCACGGTCATCTCAGGAACTACTGGAAATATTTCAAGCAATCTTTCATCACTGGATATGTACGTGTTCCCTAAGTGCAATAGGCTATTTATGTACCACGGGTGAATCCGGGGCAAACCGCTAGTTATATATAAGGTAAAAGTACCGTTTTGTGCGAGCGCGATCACGTCCGTGGATTTATGACTCCACTGTATCTCACTTGGTGACCTGGTTTACGGGTATTCCCGGAACTCCAAGTGATCACGGATTATCTAATGTATTGGAAAATTGATATATTTGAAGATTTTAAATTTACAGGAAATGGAAATGACTTTTTTCAAATGATAAGTTTTAAAATGAGGTTAAACTCTGGTATTATGTTTTTAAAAGATATTTTAAGGTTTATAACAATCTCTTATGTATATTGTAAAGTCAGTTAAAATTAATTATAAAATCATTATAAGCGCTGTAATAATCTATCACATTCTAACATAATCTCAACCAAATTAATGTACTTCTATATAATAATATTATATCCACTAAAAAAAAACAAACAAAAATCTAGCATTATCCACCAGCAAAATCGAAATAAAACAAACTAGGGTATAGCTGCAGAAATCCATCACAATGAGAGAATCAAATACACGTCCTATTTAAAAGATTGAAATAATGTAGGCAATTTCAGAAGCCATTCATATCATCTTTTGTGTTTCAACAATAACGTAGGTAAAATTTTATTATGCGAGAAACGCTGATGCGAACAGCTCGAGTCGTGGACAGGATTGTTGGCCATCTGCTGCTTTTATAGATTCACTTTATTTATATTTTATACGCCCTCGAGGACAGGACTTAAATAAGAATTAAGTTTTATTTCTCCAGTATTGGAATTGTGAAGTTGCGTGAATGGTGAACTTTGTAAAGCAGTAACTCAAAATTGGATCAGTAGTTCCTTTATTTCTATAAACAACATACAAAAAGACAGAAAATGTGATAGAAAGTTTACTTTTTTGTTTATTTTGTTTATGTAAACAAATTCTTTAGAGATTCAACTCTATTTATATCGTGTTCAAAATTTTATGTTGCTATAAAAATGGGTGTATTTTTGCGTGCCGGAATATTTTTTTTCTATAGCACACTTGCACAGAATTGTATAATGTTAGCAAGGATTCAATGCTATTTTTGGATGGCTATAAATTTTATGGTTACAAGAAGAGAATTCAGTAATGACAATATTTCCTTAATTTCGGTTCCATATAATTATATCTATTTTAATCTCTTGTTTACTTATTGTTAATCTTATATTATTACATTAATAATAGATAACCTACATCTTCCTATGGATACCTATCTACATCAGGAAAATACTCTACATACATGCTACATACACGTTTTTCCCTGTGGAAATAGTAGTTGCGGTCATTCCACTATTGGCCTACTTAATATACTATTTATTCACGATACCAAAATACTCGCCTACGAACATGTATACAATTTTATTTATGTAATACATAGTTTAAAAAAACACGTTTTGAATCTTATACGGTATGTACTTATGTATAGTTCACATTTTGATCATCAGAGTAGTCTAATGGACCTTATTTACAATTTGACCTGAATTTGAATTTTTTTTTATTGACCTTATTACACGCGTTGGGCGAGTAAATGCAATCACGATAGTGTAGACTTGTAGAGGGTCTAAATGTCCATAATCGACTATCATTGTTTATTTATCGCCGTAATGGCGGCAAACATCCATCATTTGTTGGGCCAACGCTGCCCATCGTGTAGAGGGCACATAATACGTTTAAAGGGGAGGGGTGTTGTCGCGGCAACGCATCTAGGACGAATTCAGGTCGGAACCTTCACCTCTTAACGGTGGCTGATGTATGCGCTGATAACGTTAGCTGATACCTTGCATAGTGGAAGTTATCTAGTTAATGTGTCGTGTTAATATGAATATAATAGGGCTTTACTTTTAGTTTTGTAGCATTAAAATACATTTAATTTATTTATGGCTTGGATTTATAAAAAATTGATTATTATTTCAATTGTAATGTGTCACAGCCGGCAATTTCGCTAGTTCTAAAGAAAATTACACACAAATATTTACGAAATTTAAAAAGTAGAACAAAAACCGTCATGCCTCCTTTCGATAAATATTCGATAGAATCCGTGACATTTTATGCAAGTCAATGAATCAATCCACAATTTGCTTGACGTTTATATCGATGCTATTAAACTGAGATTACTCCAAAAAGCATCGAGTTCAAATCAAAACGATGAATAATCGATCACGGGTATTTAAATAGCGTTCGGCTGCAGTGATCGGCTGTGTAAAAATAAACTGCGTTTTCACAGACCTAGTTTTTGTTATTTTATATTATGGTGCAAAATAGTTATTCATTTGATTGCGGTTGTTAGATAGTTTGTGATTTAAATGAATAATGAAGCAAGAAGGATCATTTAATGTAATGAGATATCAGTAGTTAGTTCAGAATTCTGTTAGAATCATATTATAGAACTACCAAAGGAAAACATTTGTAATAAGTTATCAATTTGTCAAGTTCCTGTGAAAGCTCATATAAAAGTTTCCGTATGCATTCAGTGTTAATTCTAACGTGTTATTCGTATTTTGTCAACATATCAATCTACCCTTAATGCTATCTACTACTAAGCTAATAGTCTGAGTGACTCTATAATGATCAATATATATAAATATAAATAAACGTAAACCTTATATAAGAAAGCGTTAAAGTTTAACCTATAAGCATTTTCAAAGAAGCTTGTACATATTTCTATTATCTATTATAGTCAACATTGTATAAATGTTGTTATTATAACCTATGAATTAGGTCCCCCACAATTATTAACATGCATAGATATTAAGATATGATCAAATCCAAATAAGTTGCAACGATTGATTGTAGCTAAAAATAAGTACCTTACGTAAACGTAGGCTTTACATCGTCATCGTCGTGCATAATAATATGTAATATTTGATAACTGCATATGTAATATTTATTATCTATTTAGTATTTATTTAAAAATGTATGTTTATCAGCCATTTGGTTTCCACAACACAAGCAAAAGCTTAGTATGGGATCAGTTCGTGCCGTGTGTGAAAAATGTCCTGAAATATTTATTAATTTATTTATTTAACTATCTTGTTTATTGTTAAGTATGTAAATAAGCTGATAATAAAAGCATATAAAAGAATATTTCTGGATCTTTCACACAATGCTATTCTAGGAATCTATTCATAAACTGTGCTTAGCTTGAACTTTGATAACTATCCATTCTTAACCGTATTTTATAAATACACAACACCCACACGATAAACACAAAGTTCGTCGTAAAATATTTTCCAGAATTTAAGAATAAAGTTCATTTTTTGTTAAAAATAGCATATCAAAGACGGGGAAGTAAACATGAAACTAATGTGTCCTTTTCGAGGCTAAAATTATATCGACCCTATTATGAAGCTACGTTGATTCAATACAAACACGGATAATTAGGGAAATACAAAGTGATTTATGATCCACGTGCAATAAAAATAACACAATATTATAGTGTAACTGGAACTCCACGTGTTTGTTACATTTGAGCTTTGCCGATAATTGATGTGGGATTTACAATGTTGGTGTTTATGTGATCTATTTACTTTTATTTTATAAATTAAATGTCTTGTTACTAGCGAACCTACGGAACTTCTCATTTGCCCTCAAAAGGATTTTGGTTTTACACTAAAAAAATTTTTTCGTCGAGTTTGTATAATTTATGTCAATGTATTGGTACTCAATAAATGATTTTTATTTTTTTTCCCTTGTAACCATATTCTATCCTTTTAACAGTCTTTAAGCCAATATGAGGTAGCATAGTGCAATTTCCCGTTTTAATCCGGCTGGAAAATGAAGGGAATTAAATAAAGACTGAGTCCCTCAGGTCGGATATACAATTGAATCGAATTATGGCTTCAAGGGATTAAGAGTCATCGAACCTGCGTTCTAGTTAGGTATCTGTATTTGATGCTTTAATGAATCGATACTGTGTGTTTGAAGTGTGTACTGCAATTAGGTAATACAGGGGGTTAGTTAAATTTGAATTTCCGGGTTTATTCATACTACAAGTATTATTTTCATATGATTTAAAATTCTCCACATTAATAAAACGAAGATTTAAGCTTCCTCGGAAATAAGGGTGATGAAATAAAGTTTATTATTTTAAAGACATAATCAGTGGATAGGAAACACTAAATTGGACTATTGATTTGTTTCTTACAATTTATAACAATGTTTCGCTATAAGATGTCTCTGTGATTGAATATTAGAACTTACTGAAACTATTTTATCAAATGAAAAGCTCCTTTATAAAAATTCAAAATTCATCTAAGTTATTTTTGTTTTTCATAAAGTTTGCATTCAAGGATTCCATACTTTCCTGAGCATAAAGTTATGTAAGGTGGTGAGAGGTGTTTTCAGTGTAAAGAATTTAAAAACATCCTGCAGTGATGCGACTAGTGGGTCAATGACCCCGTGGTGACAGTGCACGCGCAATGCGACGACATTTTTTGAGTTTTAAATCTATATTAATATTATATACATAGTTGAAAAGTTTGTTTGTTTGGTTGAAAGCGCTTATCCCAGGAACCATAGGTCCGATTACTAAAAATATTTCTGTTGGATAATGCATTTATCGAGGAAGGCTATAAATATATCATCACGCTAAGACCAATAGGAGCGGAGCAATGCGGGTAAAATCGCGGGGCACAGCTAGTATTATTATGTAGGACGTAAACCTAGTATAGTATTATATTATCTTTGGTTTTGCGTATTATATTATAGAGAAGTAGAAATTTGAATGTTGTATGAAACGGAAAAAATGAAATTGTGATTTCATGCATTGAGTTTTTGATGAAAACATTGAAGAAAAATCTACTCATTTTGGTATACTTGTATTGTGGGTGTTATGAGCATGTTCTATTTAAACAATGTTGATTTGATTTTAAAGAACATAGATAGATATTGTTTAAAAAAATCTACTGTAAAGCATGTAATGTGTAACAACAATAAAGAAAACACTATCTAGCTACGGTAAAAACGTAGACTGACGCTACGGCGTAGCCATATACGAGTTGAGTTTTAACGTTATAAATATCTTAACGTAATTTTATTAAAAATAAATAAATCAACGGTAGTACGTTTATTTGTTTCTTTTCGAGTGTTCATTTATTTTCCAACTTTCAAGTTATATATTTTCTACATTGTGTGTCTGTGTACATTAGGTATAGAAACAAAATCATCACGAATGGCTCTGAATCAACATAATTTTAATATAATTATTTGTTTGTCATTAAAGAACTGTGGTGCATGTGTTAATACCTGCACATTTTGTTATAAAATTTTCATTATTCAGAAAAAAGTTTTCGGTGTAAAAACGACAAAAAATATTATCTTTGGCCACGTGTGTCTGGGAGGCAGTGCCAACATTAATTAAAAGTTACAAAGTTCTTAAAATAAGGCTTGGCTTCGAGACTACGGTGTAAGTTTGGCAACGGATATTATTGAATTAAATATTATGTTATTATAATTTAATAGATTTTTAAGTCATTAGTAATTATATATTTTTATTGTTTTATTGTTTCTACAAATAATATTTGATTAATTAGCGTATCCTCTATAACAAAACCGATCATTAAGATTTAAGGCGCCATACATTTTTTAAGGATTATATTACTTCAATTGGATTTGGTAAGGATTATATTAGTTCGTTGCTGACATACTTTTTAATTATTACTAGTTTAAATTTTCAATACTACATTAAGTAAATGAAATCGGTTGAACCGATTAAAATGAAATTTTGTGTACTTTAAAATCAATCAGTAAAAAAAAAATACGATAACTATCATAATTTTATTGAAACCAGACAATTGTGTTAAGTTTATTAATGGCACAGTTATGAATTTGATGCAAATACAGAAAATATTTCGTAAAACTCGCATTCTGAGAATTATATTTGGAGCATTGAATGAAAAATATTATTATATTTCTTACAAATCAACGGGTTGAAGCTGCGTGTAAGAGGTTGTTCTCATCTATACTAATATTATAAAGCTGAAGAGTTGTTTGTTTGTTTGTTTGAACGCGCTAATCTCAGGAACTACTGGTCCAATTTGAAAAATTCTTTCGGGGTTAGATAGCCCATTTATCGAGGAAAGCTATGGGCTATATATGCGGGTAAAACCGCGGAGCGCAGCTAGTTAAATGATACGTGTGTTCAATGAGTAAGTACGTCTTTTTAAGAGTAAAAAAATAACTTTAGTGTTAGTACAGACCGGTTACCTACCAGATTTTCCTGCATTACATTAGAAGGAACCAAAAAAAAATCAAAGGTGTAGTGAATTCTTTATTTTACTCAAAATAAATTTTTGAAATTATCTACATCAGGATAAGCACCGTAATTTGTCTTTAAAGTTATGCATCGCCCACACGCATCCATAATAACAATTTATTGAGCTTTTAAAAGAATTGAAGGATAGAGTGAGATAGAAGAAGTGTGTGAGAGAGACAATGTCAATCAGCTTTTCACTACCAACTACCAAGTACCACGTTAATAGACGGCCGTAGTAGCTCAAATCATTTGTCTTAAGGATTCATAGTATACCACGTCAAGAAATAGTAAATTTAATCTTTCTATACCATAAATAGTAGTCTGAATGGGTTACGATACACATTACAAATATTATAATATTTAAATACTCATAAGCTGCTTGCCCGCTCTTCACATTTGATCGAGCGTATCGATTCCACACCGCGCTATTAAAACCAAGGAAGTTATCACATTGTTGTGGCAACACTATTATGGCAATATGTACCTGACTGGACCCTAAATGATAATGTTTCGTACACGTGCATTGATGCGGTGCACTGATGCAGATGGGTTGAACGAACCGAGCCAGGCACGCGCAATGCGGTGACCTCATTGAGTCTACTGATCTACATTCAGTTCTTGTTTTTATTGATTGTTTAATACTTAGCACAGGTCAGAGTGGTATCCTGGGGGTATGGTGCACCTTTGTTGCGTGTGGCTTCACCTTTAGAAGCATACAGTATGCGGCCAATTTGGGTTTAGACTTGTTCTTCTTTTTATTGATTGTGAGACGCTTAGCAAGGGTCAGTAACGGTACCCTGAGGGTATGGTGCACCTTTGTGTGTGATCTTTGGAGGTGGTGGTCTTCAGCCAGGCGAAGTTAAGTCTTAAGTTAAGGAGGCAGAAGATAGAAGATTAGATAGATAGAAAAAGAAGATGAAGAGAGAAAGATTAGCAAAGATGTTTTAAGCAACTTCTGTTTCTATAGATTTAGTTTTATAAATTAAGATTAAAAGCATAATTGTAAATGACATCATTCAAGAAATACAGGTGCATCGTTCTAAATAACCGTTCTTGTTTTAAACGTTAGAAAATTTATTAAAATATAATGTATAAGTATATTATTTCTGAATATTATATTACTTTTTTGCAATATTTCTTTTATTTAGAACATTGTCGGGTCAAAACAACTTGCATTAGTATAATTTGAAGAGAATAAAATACCATAAAGTTTCTACATAAATATTATAAAGGATGATTTATTAAAACTTAAAGAAATCCAAACGCACTATTTAATGGTCAAAGTTCGCTAGTCCATCCGCTTCATGAACGCCGCTGTATTATCATTTACTAGTTATTTTACAATATGTAGATTAGTTTTGTGTTTGGAAACCTTCCAGAAATCTGAATAAAGTTTGTGCAGATCGTACTTTACCATATTTAGGTCATTTTGAATTATTTGTGACTTATTGTTGTTTATGGTTCAAGTTACTTGCATAATATTAATCGTTGTATTGCAGATGTTTATATATACTCGTGTATAAGTTAGAAGTTTATAATAGGAATTAAACTCAATTTGCTAGTTCTTAAGTTGTATGATTAGATTAGTAAGCTATTTTTGAATAGATGTATCAATTGGTCATTTGATTCTTGTACATAAATGTCAAAGTATAATAAAAAATAATAAGGCGTGAGTGGTATGAAAAATGCTCCTATGAAAACTAAATTAGTATGACAAAAGTTCTGTATATCTAGCTATAAATTACAACATTTTAAGTAAACCCGTACTGAAATCGGTTTATCCGTTAGAGAACTATGATGTTACACACACAAATATACAGCTCCTGTTTACGTCACAGATGCAGAATAAATGATACAGAAAATGTATAATTAAACTAAAAATTAATTATCATTCATAAAACTTGTTCATGTTTACTGGTAACGTAGAAATTGGCTATGACTAAACATTGTATTCTTTTTCATTACACCATTGCATTAGTATTAAGTAATTATTTTATTGAAAATAATTAAAATAATTATGGAAAAGGACATCTCATATCATGTTTGCTACTTGATCGACCTCTTTTCAGGTGGTCATGTGTTATCTATGTATTTTGATTCGGATACCTACTGTTTGATTTTGAAGCTATCAAATTCATCGAGAATAAATAAATTAAGCTCCCTTCGGTTATTTTTGTGCCTGTATTATACGCAAGTTTAATAGAGAGACATAAAAAAGTGCACAATACGATAATAACTTCCTTCTAAAAATACATAAACGAAGTATTTTTAGAAGGAAGATTTCGTAGTATTAATAAAAGCCTCGGTTATTTCCTGCCAGTACCGTGATTTAAACAAAGATTATAGAACAAAAAATAACCTTTATAATAAAATAGTACGGTTTTCTGCTGGTAAAAGAACTTGGTAAAATAGTTTTCGATTTTATCCTTTACACACATACAAGCTTTTCCTCTAGATACGGTATACTGACCGTAGTGTAAGCTTATTTTTATTATTTTTTTTATAATATTAATTGTTTCGTTTATAATATCATTAACGATATTATTGAAACAATTTATATAGTTAATTGGTTAACTGATAGTTGATACTCCAATAAATTGTATTTCATACTATTAAGAACACGCCCGTTCTTTAACCTTTGAAAAATCCATTCATGCTTGCATAGTATCGACTTTGAGTATCATCAGTCACCTTATCAATGAAGGTGTGTTATGACGTCATCCCAGAGTAAAGTAAGTTACGATATTAGTATTAAGTTACATTAAGTTGGTCGATATAAAGTATTGGAAATGATACACCGTTATATAAAGTTGACTTGAAGTGAATATAGAAATAGAAACTTCTAGTACAGGCGATGACGGACGAAGGTGTTTATATTAATTTTATGCATAAAACATTGAATGATTCTAATAAAATGCTTATTTTTTTACGAAATAGTTAGAACACCATACCTTCAAAGCATTTAGAGTAATAGTAACATTTGGACATTTTGGTTTGAACGCCAAAGTAAAAGCTGTTAAAAAACCTTCTCATAGTTTTTGCTCATCTTCAAACGCCTTTAATATACTTAATCACTTCTAGATTTGAAAACCTAACCTATAAACGTAGACATGGTGGTAGATGAAAATGTCCAACCACGAATTACAACTCAGACACTGGTAAAGTTTGCTTTGTGACTGTCAGTTTTAGCGAAGCTTTTACATTACATAAAAAAGCTTGGAGGCCGAGCCAAGGTTGTCTTTATACTGTAGGCTTTATACTCTTTACGTTTACCGTATTTGGGAAATGAGCTACTCGTCATTGGGTAAATGATTTCAATTTTGATACGATTGAGGTCTTGCTATCAATTATATGAATCTTTTGTTGAAGAATTTTTGAAGGTGGCTGTAAATTGGAAAGATCGGATGATATAGCATCAATTAGTTTTTTTATTGAGAATATGGAAGCACTTGAGCACAATCTCGCCTGATGTTAAGCTGAGATGTGGTCTAAGATGGTACGCGCTTCCCTAGAAGGTACCTGTTCACTCTACGCTTGATCTTGAATAATTGTTAAATAAGTTAACATTAGGTGTATATACTTCTACTAGTTTTCCGCTTTTGTCTAAAACCTAATGAATTATATACTAAAGCCTTCCTCTGAATCACTCTATCTATCAAATAAACGCAAAAACGCATCAAAATGCGTTGCATAGTTTAAAAGATTTCAACATACATAGGGGATATGCATTAACAACTGTATATACCATCTAGGTCACTATAATACGTTGCTATAATATTATGATACTTTAGAAATAATTGGTAAAGTTTGGACACGCTCCAATAGCTATAGGTGCATTTCGTAGTTATGTTATCTTTTGCGAATGACAACTTAAAATTGTAATTTTAGTGTATTTTTGTAAATTATCTGTACGTATATTACCGTCTTTAATGTTTTAGATATGCATCTGCCCTTTACCCCACTTGGGGACACGGGACTTCACTAATGTTTTAGAGAATATCTAACGGGTATATTTTTCGTTACAAGAAAGATTTAATAAGAAATTACTCATTTTATTATAACTTTTTATTGGTTAATGCTTAGGGTTAATGTATTCATATATTAAGTTCATTTTGTATTTTTTGTTAGCAGCACAATAAAGTATTTAAATAAATAATAAATCAATCAAAAGTCATATAGTCCTTATCTGTATTTTCTAGAAAGAAGTTTCCACAAAGTTCCATTGTTATTCACTAGCAAATAAAACTTCCACCTTATATCAATGTTTGTTATCGAGCTCAATTAAACCAATAAAATAGGCGTCCATATCAATTAAATGCCGAGTTGATAAAATATGTAGACACGGTTATTTGTATTCAATAATTCGTACTATATCGAATTTAATTATGAACTTTATTTTAGAAGAGTTGGTTATTTGTATTAGCCTATTAATACGTGTACCTACTATTGTTGAATGAATTGTTTTCAATGAATCTGGTATCGAATGAGAACATATTTTTTCGTTTACTAACATGTTCATGGTTCAAAATGTCTGATTGTCTTTGGTTTGTCTGATATATCTATATATATCAGAGGTCGTGGGTTCGATTCCCACCCGGGGCAAATATTTGTGTGATGAACATAGATGTTTGCTCTGTGTCTGGGTGTTAATTATCTATATAAGTATTTATTTAAACATTATATATGTATGTTACCAGCCATCTGGTTTCCATAACACAAGCGAAAGCTTAGTATGGGATCAGATTGTGCCGTGTGTGAAAATTGTCCTAAAATATTTATTTATTTATATATATGGTTGAAGTGTGTGAATGAGTAATGGAAATACATACATAATTTGCATGCAATACTTTATATGTAGGTAGCTATTTAAAACGTGTGATGGTCATCGTGTTGAGAGTTATCGATTATTCGCAGCCCTGTTTATATCAACGTATTAATTCTTACATAAAAATACTCAGGTATTTACATGCTTCATCCTATCCTACTATTTGTTTTTGTAATATTATAATGCGAAAGTTTGTAAGAGTGTATGTATATTTGTTATTCTTTCACGCCAAAACCACCAAACGATTTTTAATTATACTTGTTCGTGAAGTAGTTTATATACCAGAATAACGCACATACGCAAAGAAATAATAGCATTTCGTGTGTGAAACCGCGCGGCATAACTTATATACATTATAAATTCCATATTCTAAGTATCCTATAAAGTCAAGTTACCGCAAAATCTCGCAGAATATATTACAATTTCCAAGAAAAAGTTTGCATTACAGTTTGGTAAATATTTTATGAAAACTGTATGCAACGATGCGTTCGCAACAGAAGTGGCCCGCATCTTGGGTGAGAGGTTCCCTAATAGGCTGTTTATTTTTTACACTAGTTTCTTGGTGACGTCAAAGAAAAACACTTTTAGGTGTGAAAATGTATGATAACTCCGAACTCGTTATTAAAGGTAATATTATCAAAATGAACGTAATTTATTTAAAATGTATTCTTAAATTAAAGAAAAAGAGCTTAAGTTTACAACTTTAAATTTTGTTGAGGGTAATACTTGGAAGCACTGATCTGATCATGAGAATTTCACACACAAAAAGCACACTATTCAGTGACTGATAACTCTTGAAACCATGTAGAGCTATTTTTCTTATCCCGGGTCAAACGAATTTATGCATTTTTTCTGCATTCTTAATAGTTACTAGTAAAAAAAGGAATCCACATCTTTTTTTTTTTAACTCTAAATTTGAATGTCAAACGTCCCGGGTTGAGCGAATTTATGCAATTTTCGGATTTCTTAATAGTTATTCTACAAATAATAGCGAAGAATGCCAACAAACTATGAAACACATGATCTTTAAAACTTATATTATGTTGTAACATTAATTAATTAAAAATTGTTAACCTTTAACAACCTAAAAGATTAACTCATTACTCACTTACTATTAAAAAAGGAATCCAGATCTTTGTGTTTTTTTAAATAATTCAAAATTTGAATATCAAACGCGCCAGAACATTCCAAAAGAAAAAAAATCCAGCCAGCTTGTGAAAGTTACAAGTATTGTAAGAAACGAAATTTGGCGGTTTCGCCTGCCTCTGACAGGGTTGGCTGAGCGCCCGGTCCACGACCTAGATGTTTGGCATATGCTACACTAAAATATAACTGCCTTGTTTCTAGGAGCTTAACCATTAAGTAAATAATTAATTTACTGTACATATTTTCGTGACACGTTATGGAATATGCAGTCTATGGATATAATAAATACTTACTTAGTTCACAGATGATGTTGTGGATTTTTAAGATCGCCTTTTTTGATTTTAATAAATCTTTTATTTGGTTAATGTATGTGAACTTTCAACGCATACATTATAACGTGGAATTGAGATACTATTTCTTAAATCAAGTAGAATTCTACATACTCTATTGTATCTGTCCTTATATTTAGTAAACTAAATATCCGATCCCTATAACGTATCAAAATTTTAATTCAGCTGATCAAACTCTTCCTAAAATTCACAGAAACATTGTATGCTTAAAGTACCTGTAACCTAAAAGTAACGGAATAAAATACTCCACGGACCACAACAATATTTTAAATATTTTACGAAATTAATATGTAAATAAACAAAACATACCTTTATCATATTCTGAGGTCGTGATGTTGTAACGAGCGTGTCATAGTGTGCACCAGGCACGATGGTGCTTGACCAGGCGCATTTGTTATCGTCAACTGAATTTAAACCCTATCTACTTATGCATTAGGGTTTACATTTCAAACGTGGCTCGCTTGATTATTCAGGGAAGATCTGTGGATCTGGAAGAGAGGGTTTATATTAGTGTTAACATTTTAGTACGAGGAAAACTATACTAAATGCATGCATGCATACTTTTTTGGGGTAGGTAGATGCTTTATTCATTTAGTAAATCAAAAAAGAGCGTGTGTGCGGAGCACAAGTGTCAGAAGTGCAACTTCTTTAGCAAGATTCTAAGAAATCAAAATTGTCGCATTACTACATGACGTGACGGTATTGCCATGACGCGACTTTGAAATATTACTCATAACGCGCCTAAAGAAGTTTATACGTCATTATCTATATATTAGTAATAAATAAACATAAACATGTTGAGGATCCATTCCTATAATAAATAAAGTTATTATTAGAACGCATCCATACTATTATAAAGTAAATACGAATGTAATATTATATCTATAGAACTTCGATCAGATCTAGATGGAGCTTACAACATAGTAAATGAAAAGTAACAGAGAATACTCGCTCAGCCTCGCGGTTTCACCCGCGAATAGAAACATGCACAGCAAGTGACCTTTGACCCTTATTTCAAATATTTTTGTTTGATGCTGTTGAACGTCATGGCGTAAAAGACGGAAAGACAGTCAACTTTTGTCTTTATAAGTTTAGGAGAGTTTAATAGAGTTGACTAACGTGCATATTATATGTAACTAGCTTACCGCCCGCGGCTTCGCCCGCTTTATCTAAAACCTAATAAATTATATACTAAAACCTTCCTCTTGAATCACTCTATCTATTAAAAAAAACCGCATCAAAATCCGTTGCGTAGTTTTAAAGATTTAAGCATACAAAGGGACATAGGGACAGAGAAAGTGACTTTGTTTTATACTATGTAGTGATTATTATTAAATATTTCACAAAAAAAATCTATTGCTCAATTAATATAAAATGTACTTATAAGTACAATGTAATTTTTAAATATCCTTTATCCAACAGTAATAATTATTAAGCAAAAGCTTCCAGCTATCAATATAAAACAGATTGGATTCTCCTAGTTTTTATTACGAGTCCCTTAAATAAAGTTCCCCATCCGTTTCAATTTAACAAACGTAAAGGGACAGAAATAAATCGCGTGTTAAAATCGTCATAAATGCAAACAGACTATCTGAATACAAGGCTGCAATATTGATTCAAGTTACTACTTGGTGTTGGTGTGACATTGTGTTTATAAATGTTGCTTCAAGCGGATTTGCATATACATGGAATAGAAAAATATTGGATCTTATAAAAAGCCGTGTATACTAGGATTTATTCATAAAAAAATGATAAAAAACTTTGAGGATTTAATCGCTTTTGAATTGGCTAACTGTAACGTAAAATTTCAAATTAATTTAAGAATGTAGTGAATGGTTACCCAGATTGATTGAATAGTTAAAATTAGAATAGAAAGTATGTTTCATATTATGTATATAAGTGTAAACAATTTGTTTCGATTCGAACGTGCCCCAAAACACGCAAATACACAATCATACAGAGTCTTCTAAATAAGGACGGTACAATTAAATAACTACCTATAGACTATACTTATGTATCCCAAAATAATAACGTGGCTCGCCACAGAAGCTTAATCTATTTTTAAAGACTTCACAGAATTTCCATTAAGTCATCATTTACATAGAGACAGGGATAGTGAACTGTATTAAAGCGATATAAGAAGGCGAAATTGATCTAATAATAGTTCAGAGGGCTAGAGTGTCCGATAACCGTGCAGTTATCAAACATACATTAGCCGCCCGCACGTCATTTCCATTCATTCAATTCGATCGCACGCACACTCGCGCACCGCACGCTTCGCCACGCCCGCTGCCTCGCCTGACCACCACCTTACACCGAAAACCCAAAAAAATCCCAACAACCACTACGCTGGTCTACGACGGTCATAAAACTCGACGGCGAAGCCACCTCCGCGATCGCGCATAGCCGTCCACCATCTTAAATTCATTCACAAAAATCGCTACAGCACAGAACATAATTGTTTACCGTTTTCCGCCTCCCTGGTCGCTCCTGCGAGCTAATTTGAACACGATCGACTTCTGTTCCGTCTCCTCTTGCTTTTAACACAAATTTTGGTGTACAATTTTCTGTTTAAAAAACACTTTTTGTTGGTGAAACGGTTGGTGGAAAACGCGTGAAACCGATACGTTCTCTCGCGAAGGAGGTCGGTATGCAACTAAAGAATGGTGGCAGGACTGCGGACGGCCGCGGATCACGCATGCGAACTGACTACCCGCCAAAATACACCTACGCGCATGTATGTACGGACATAAGCTGAGCCTTCCGTTCAAAACTTCCATACATTTTGCCATTACCTGATAAACCATGACCTGCCGTATTATGTCATTTGGGCTAATTATTGAGAATTAAGAAATTCTACATGTTAAATAAATTAAAACAATCAAATGTGGTGACTAAATTATCGGAGGTTAGCTTGGATGACATCAATTATCTATTTTTAACTATCGTAGCGTGCTACGGGAGCTACGACGTAGCCTTACTAAAAATATTTGCCCTAAGAAAGGCATTATTGACACATAAAGGTTTATTTGTAAAACTGGAGCGGAGGTTTTTGTAAACTATTTTCGTGCTTTATCATAAGCAAGTTTTTATTAAGTATAGGGTTTATGAAGGTATTTTTAGCTGATGATATTAGTGATGGTATTTATTCAGTCTACGCAGAAGCTCAATACAGGTACATAGAGTTTATAATATTAATAATTGGGAGGACGATTTATTTTATATGATCATTTTACTAATGCTATCATTTCATTATTTATTATCTTATCAAATTTTGTTTCATGTATGTGTGATTTTTAGTATTACCCTTTTAATACGTTTTGATTTTGATTTGATATTGACACTCGATATTCATGAATCAAAAAAATGATTTTTTTAAAGAATTACAACAAATTTGAAAATCTAAAAACAGGTTTATATCAATAACAATTCTTGGATATTATTGGATTATGTGTGTTTGTTTTTCTTAAGATTAGCTTTGAATAAGTACATTATGCAATATTTACGTCATGCGCGTGAATCATGTTAAGTTGCACAATACTTAATCCTTACTTAACTCTTGTTTTTGCTCTACAATAATATTTTTCCATATACCTATCTGTTCACTTGAGTGGGTACAACAACTGGGTACTTACAGTCTACAAATATTCAATGTTACTATTTAAAATATACCTGAAAGGAGGAGCGCTTTTTAAAAGCTTCCTAAATGTAATCAGCTGCTTTTGAAAATAAACAATCGATAACATAATTATCTCTAAATTCAAATTTCATAACTAAATCTAGTAGGTACATGAAAAAATCTACTTCTAAATTCACTTATTTTATAAGGAACTTGAAATATTTTTTGTTATTTATTTTCCACTGGCTTTGCATTAAGGAATTGCAGCAAAGGTACCAACATCATACACATGTCATCACTTTCGTCAATAAGTCGCAATGTCACAGATAAGCCAGGAATAGACGCTCTGGCGCCGGTCTGGCTAGACCGAGGTTAGACGCAACTTGCTGGAGCCAAAAAATAGCTCGCACTTACAGGGCTGCTACAACTATAATACAACTGGAATACCTATAATAGAATACATAGAATACATAGTAATAGATACAACCACAATCTACAGCTAGAATACAACTGGAACACATATAATAGAATACATAGTAATAGATACAACCACAACTTACAGCTAGAATACATCTGGAATACATTTAAGTGTAAATAATAGTTCCTACAGCTAGAATACGACTGGTATGAATTTAATTTGGAATCGTAGAGCAAATTATACGTATAAACCTAAAAGAAGAACAGCTGATAAAGAACTGGTCATTTGTAACTTATAATATAGAAATATTAATGCTTCAGTTTTTTCTTGAAAACAATTGTTCATTTGCTTTGATTTTACGTATGACTAAAAAGTATCGCTCTTCATATGCATTATATTAGTAGCGAAGTGTTTCGATAAATCTATTTATAATAACCTACACTTTTTTGTTTCATTATGCTATTGGTTGCTCAATCTAGTCCTACTCCTATGAGTAAAAATCTAGTGAAGCATCTATATGCTTCACTAGATTTTTATTAAGTTGACTTATGACCGACTTATGTCGACCAAATATCAAAAGTTAACGCCTACTACGTTCATTGAATCGGATAAGTCAGTGAATAAAGGTTCAAATTATAATTTATATAAAACTAACCTAATATTATAAAAACAATGTAAAGATAAATGTAGGAATAAACCTACGTGTGATAATTATTCATCCATTTAATATTTATTAAATTCTAAAATATTTTTTTCCAAAAACTCACTTGATGTGCAGAAAGCTACATTTTTCAAAATTGTAATGTTTATGTTTAAGTCTGTAGCTCTATTTAGGTATAATTACTAACTATCCTTCCGTATCTATGCTTGCATGACAAACGAATCAAAAAATAAAATATTTCCTAACCAAAGAAAAAGAGAGATGAATTTTAAGTACAAAACTTTGGAAGTATAAATTTTACTCAGAATTTTTCTTTCGTTGCATTGTAGTTTAAATTGTGATCGACTAATGTCAAGTATATAATGATACTTCTTTACTGTATTATAATATATACCATAAATTATGAAATTGCCTTATTATTTAAAACCACAGTTTAAAACCATAGATTGGAACCTGGCAGCCCTAACATTAAGATCATTTATCTTTCTTTTAACCAAATAGTAGGGCCAAGTTGGATGCCAAGTGCGAAGAGTTCGACAATGGGACATCAAGGTCAGATATGGTGCACACATACAAACAGCTAGATATCATATTTTATCAATTTTATTTAGTACTAGCCCCAGTAGGCATGCCAAATTGTTTTAGGTTTAACAACACATTTGGCGATTTATTTTTATTATATTTAGACAAGCTATCGTCTACAGTTCCGCCCGCTTTGTCAAAGAAAATGAACAGTTGCCATACGCGTCACATTTTTAATGTAGCGCCACCTATCGAAGTTAAGGAATAAATTCTGGAGCTATTCAAATGCTCATCATAATGGATCTTCCTATGGGAATGAGATCTCTAGCCTCCTAGCTATCTCTACTGACATAAAAATCATATCAATCTCAGTATGAGTTCGATTTCTAATAGAAGAGGAAAAACCAGGTAACATCAAGGAACCTTTAGCTATCTGCGCTTGATTTCACTCGATAAAATCAAGTCCACAATCTCAAAAGACTTATAAGTTATAATTTACAAACCGCTAGCCCAGAATCTATTCGGGTTGAGACTAGGTTAAATCTAAATAAAAATAACCATTATACTCAGTCATTCTGTAACTTTATAAATTTCAAAACCGTTTGAAGTTTTGATCCATTTCAATTTGTCAACCTCTTAAGAAAGCAAATCCATAACTTACCACATTATATAAATGTATAGATACTTTGTTTTACAAAAAAAGAGATTCAGGCTATGAAAGTTTATTAAAATGTTTACTATAATACACTTTTATATGTATTGTATACCTCTGATTTCTCCTGCAATGTGAGACTCTCAATATAGAGTACTCGAGACTCTTGCACACATTACCGTATACTATATTACTATATTACCCTACTAAAATCATTCAGCAGTACATTTTCTAACAATAAGTAAGTATTTATATACAAAGGTATAGTTTTTTTACTAAATCGATAGCTTAATAATTGATGACCTCATATAGACGTACGTCGATTATCTGTTTTTCGTAGAAATGTGACTAATTTTATGACTCCACGGGCCGTTCGCCTTACCACTTTGATTTGATTAACAGTATAACATTGATAATTTATTTGCAAATGGTTAACGGACCATGGTAAAGGTAATTTAATGAAAAAGTAAATTAAAACGACAAATATAGCTCTTACACCTACTTGCATACAAAAGTAAGACAGGTAGGTAATACAAGAAAATAACAGTAATTTTTAAGTATATAAGTTCTTATGTTTATGCTGTTTAATACAGTATTGTAGTATTTAACTTAAACTTTAAGTGAAAATCGAGTAAATTGTTTCACAGTATTTTTTTTAACACAACAACCTTATTTTTTACCGCGGCTTATCAATGAAAATACTTAATAAATTATTTTCATCCGTGGACACAAGACTTCGGTTCTACGCCTGTCAGTCTCCCATTCATATTAAAGCTCCGTTCAACTTATAAGCCGAAGAGAATTAAATATATGTAAGTTTTATATACAATTTTAATTAACCTTACTCCTTAGCACATAATACGCTTATAACTTAGTAAAAAACAAACCCCCGTTAGATACCTACCTACCTATCCCTTTTCAAGTTTTCTATTCATTGCTTTTCAACCAAATATTTTCAATTACATAATATATAGAATCACAATGTTCATTAATACATCAATAAAAGCTTTTTCTTCAAAGAAGGGTGAGTCTTTAAAATATTAGATGCAGTGATATTCAACTCCTACTGAAATTCATTAAAATAACCAAACAACTTAAATGTTCCAGAAATGAAATCAAATTTAAAATAACAACGAAAAACATTGTTTATATTGTAAATAAACAGGGTAAATAAACAGGGTTTAAAATCTTGAGCCTTTCTTGAGCATGGTTGCAGACTACATTGACAAACGGATCGACTACGCACGAGGACGCCTACGATTTTTGAATTTGGAAACATTCCTTCAAGAATGAAACGTAACACCATTGCATTTCATAGGTGTGAGCGGGATAGCTATATCATCGATCGGATTGCGTCACACAGACCGCGTGGGCGCGATGACGTCACGCCGTTTCCGCCAATCGCAAAGTGAGGAAAAGGCGCGACGAAGAAGTGCAAATTACTGAAGGAATACTGAATAGTCAGGGACCAGGGTCCAGGGATAAAATACATCATCTTTAAAATATTGTCTCTTTATTAAAAGATTATGCATGCATATTAATGCATAAATATCTAGTTTATTTTATTAAAGTATAGGACTGGAAATAGATAAGTTAGAATGTGCAATAAAATAAAAAAATTACTTAATATGTTCAGGTATCAATAATTCTAAAATAAATGTAAATTATTATCAAAATAAATAATTTAAGTCATTGGTGGAAAGGATTAACATCAATCTTAATTAATTACCTACCTACCTATATTGTGGAGAATGGAAAAGAAAAGAAAATAAATAATAATTTTGTATTCATATCGGAATAGTAAATTCTAAATTATGTATTACCATTATTAATTATCAAATTATTAATCTCTTATTACATAGGGTATCCTATAAGATTTATAACATTTGAAGAGCGCCATCTATATATTTTACTCATGACATCTTAAATGCCTTTCTAATACATGGAGATACTATTATACATCAACAGATGGCGCTTTTTTTAAAAGGTAAAGTTCAGTGGATTTCTCGGAACTGGATTTCTGAAATTATTGTACCTAAGAAAACCTTCAAGGATTTTTTTAATCCATACTGTATCTAAAATTTACAAAAGTTTTGAAAAATTCTTTTGACGTGACAACGTCTTATAATTCGATAGAGCCGGCTGCACGCACGAAAAAACATGACTCATGCGGCGTTACCTTGCTCTGAGGCGTTCCATGTAAGGCTTGAAGTGCAAGCGAGAGCGCGGAACGAGCGACAAAGAAGCGCAATCGGACGTTGTCACGTTCAACTTTCGTCAGTAAACCGACTTTACAGACAACCAATTTTTTATTTTTGAAACTCTATATTTTTTTTTGTTGAAAAGTGAAAACCTGAAGTAGGACAATTTGTGGCCAAAATTTAAATATTTTCGTAACTAGTGAGTAATAACATGGACCAATAAATAAAAATATTTTTTATTAATATTATTCCTTACCTGCAAAAGGCAACGGTGACATCAGGCTCCACGTGGGGAAACCAACAGAAAATTTTTGTTTTTTAAAAAAGCATTCCATTATTACTGGCCAATGACATTTGACATTTCAAACTGGTCAGAGAAATGTTACATTTATGCAAAAATGTTAATAAAAAAGGAAAAAAATAAATATAAAACTATTGAATTTATCTCTGAATTTAGATTCCTCGGAGGCATTAATGAGATCCTTGTTTGGTCGAAAGAGTGAAGGTCAAGCAGTTATTTTTGCTAATGATACAAGATCCGACGATAATCACGCGTGAAATTAACTAAGTGGATGTTTTTTATTTGTTTTAGTAGAATACAATGATGTGTCCTTGCTGATAATGCTAAACTAACTCGCTTCTGTGAATCCTCGTTTCTATTACTACGATCCTAGTTTATAATCTAATTTTGTCTTTTGTTATGTTTTACTAGATTATGTAAAGATTTTCATTACAAACTTCGTTCGCACATATGTACATTACAGATAATATAATTCTAAAGTACATACATTATACCTAAGCATTATATTTTATTAGCTATCATTCTTTTCAATACTGTATCTACGTAGGTATTTATATAAAATTTAGATGTATGAACTACTATAAGAACATAATACTTCTACGTAATACTGCTTCTAACTTTAAAGAATTGCAAGAAAAATATCAACAGAATGATATTATACAATACAATTTTTATCAGTACATAATAAGTCAATTTTCTTCTATTAAGATTAATAGGTATAAGGTAGGTAGAATATCAAAATATACTGCAACTTTATAATTAATAGATACGTCGATAAAACCAGTCTATCGAAAACACTAAGTTATTTATTATGTTATAAGGTGAAAAACCGAAGCAGTTTTTTTCTTATATTATTTAAGTAATAATTCAGTACATCTGATGTCATTGACATCATTAATGAATTATTACTACATACCTAGATGAAGCGAAAAATATTTTTGCTATTTGTGTATTATGTCAACATACAAAAAAAATAAGAGACCGTAAGAATTAATTACCATTTTTAAATATCCAATCAAATATCTGCCTTGTTTAATTTGTAATATTATAATGCTGAAGAGTTTGTTTGTTTGATAGGTTGACGGCGCTAAATGCTAATGTCAGGAACTACTTGAAATATGTATATTTTTGTGGGATTGTGATAAATCCATTTATTGAAGAAGGCCATGAGATATTATTACAAAACGCTACGACCTGTAAGAGCAGACTGCTCATCGTTGAAAATGTTGCGTAAATTGGAAAATTATTTTAAATAGAGCTAGCCTATTAGCTAGCTACATAAAAAGTATAGATATTTTGTAATATGGAGCTTCAATTATATATAAAATGTTTATCAAATTGTATTGTCTCATTATGAATTGCTAACACCATTTCTTTCATAAATTACAGTAAGTTGTGTTACACTTACATTTAAGTATATGTAAATTTAATAAAAGCAGTAAGTAGCTCTACTAAGCTCACTTTATTGTGCAAAACTTTTTACTTATTTACCTACGGAATACTAAATCATCCTATTATTCAAATAAAAGTATTTTATGAGGTCACCTACCTTTTCTGTTCATGTAAGCGGATATCAAAAATTTACTTAATCATTTATAAATTTAATTTTATCTTTCCCTGACGAGACTGGTTCCGATTGTGTCATCGACTCCTTCTATCAGTAAAAAACGAAGAAATTCCTTTAAAATTTGCACTTATTTATTTTGAAAAATAAAGTAAGAATAATATTACAAAATTTGTAATAAAGGTTCATCAACGTATTTTTATAATTTGGCGGCTAGACGGGATTGAAATATTATGATCAGTAGAGCCATTTCCTCGGTGGGCCGAAGTCGACCCGGGATGCCTTATTTCGAGCATGGACCAATATTATATTGGTCCATGATTTCGAGTAAAAAAAGTGTATATACTCAAAATAAGAGATTAGGGTCGTTGCTATCATGCTTATATTACTAAACGATTCCTATGCTAGCATCTGTTTCCTAATAATTCAATTCTAAACTTGTACTAAGAAGTTACTCTTTAGATTTCCTTTATCGATGGGTTGAGAAAAGAAAGTAAACATTTTACAGTAGATAAAGTAAAAGAAAAAGAAAAGAAATAAGCATACATAAGTTATTGACAAACAATGGGCATAACTATACATGTGATGCTTCATCACTACACACAAAGTCGCTTTTTCTGTCCCTATGTCCCTATGTATGCGTAAATCTTTAAAACTACGCAACGGATTTTGATGCGGTTTTTTGTAATAGATAGAGTGATTCAAGAGGAAGGTTTTAGTATATAATTTATTAGGTTTTAGACAAAGCGGGCGAAGCCGCGGGCGGAAAGCTAGTGTATTATAATTATTAGCGCTCTGAGCCGTTTTTTCTATTGTATAATTACTATAGTTGTTTTAATCTAAATAAAAAATAATGTTGACGCTACATAATATTATATTCGGCTGAACAGCGCAATGGAATATATGGCAACCTAAGAAAATTAGATATTATGAAGTTAGGTGGTGGAGCTTTGCGATAGATAATGAATAAAAAGTTATTGTATCAATTATTTATATTATGTTTTGATAATATCAATCTTATAGCTAAGATTAATCTAAATATTAAAAGAGACATTATTAGTTATTACAATCCAATACTCTATTTCCAGTTTGTATGTTGCTACAATTATGTCAATTATAAGGATTACAATATATTTGTAAATCTTTAATGATAGCAAATTGCTATTAATTTCTATAACACCAAGCTACTTGGTATTGAAATATATATTTTTTGTAATATTGCAACAATAGGCCAGAGTATTTCTATCTTTTGACGATGGGAAATTTCGTGATTGAATGGTGGCCATTGTTATGTCCAATAGCATTGTAACATACTTTTGATTGTATTTAATAGATGGAATAATGTGTGGTTCGTTTTAATTATGTTTTAGTTTGATATATCACTTGATAAAGTTATGTAGAGCTGATGACATCTGAGAATTACGAAGAATAGGCTTATATCTTATGTTTTTAATGCTTGTTTGTTTTCCTGACACGATAATTTAGGTATTAGAAAATATTGTTTAATTATTGTATGTGAACTACTTAACCTACTAACAAAATATAAAGAGGCAGACAAATCCATTTATATAAATTTGTATGTGAAGAATTTAATAAAACTTTAAAGTTTATGAAAGTGTTCCCCCTATTCTTCTTTTTATTCATATAGCCATCACCTGTCATATATTTAAACTAACAATACAATTTATAACTATGTACTGTACTTAACGACCCAGAATTGGTCAAGTTTTATGTATTTCATCACTTGGCCTCTATTTGAAGACAAAAGATACAGAACATAATGAAATGGAAGTACAATATAAGAGATTTACGCATAATTTACTCAATACGTATAATACAATATAATATGTAAAATTTCAAAACGTATTGTTCATGTGAAATATATATTAAAAAAGCCTTTTTATAAAAATACTTACCCCTAATACATATTTCCTAGCGGACGTTAGATTCATAAGGATAAACTTCTGTCTGAAGTTCAGTAGAATCAAAATTAGTAGAATATAGTTTATCAATTATCTAATCATTTATCTTCTACCAATTGCATCACGCTGTTTCTTGTCTTTACTAACGATTCAGTTTTATGTCGTATACCATATTATCGAAACAATTAGGATTCTGAGCAGCAAAAGACACGTGCAGTGTGCACAGTGCACACGTGTGTCAATCTTAGTATTAATCTGCATCTAATTACTAAACAATAAAATAAATTATAAAATGCTCAGTATGAGGAGAGGTATAAAAATGTTTTAGACACAATGCAACTGCAACAAATGTAACGACTCAGGAAGCTTTGATAGAGTGCTTCAATTTTTTGAATTTATCACTCTACTCTGTTATTAAATTGAATTTATTTTAGAGATAATGTTAATAGCTAAAAGCTCATAGGTCAACCTTTAAGGAAGTGATTGTGCAAGTCGTGTTTTGGCCCAGTTTTCCCTAAAGGTGAAGGACAGTTGGTAAGGCTATGGGAATTGACAACATTTCAAAATTTTAAGCTACTTATTTTTTTATTTTAATGAAAACTAGATCAAAAATTATGATACCTACATGTATTTTTTGCTTTTTCTAAATATCGAAGTTTTCATTCATCTTTTTGAGTTTTAAAATCATCTCATTCTAAAATGTCGTAAGCGCCAAATGACGTCATACATACGGAGGAATACATTTTTTCCTTTGCCACATTACCTAGTTTAAATTAAAAAAAATCTTGACAGTTGACATTTTGGCACATTTGTCACTTTGATTCGTCAAGTTTTGTAAATATTGTAATTTGTTATTTGCTGATCCAAATTTTAAACAAAAGAAACTTATTCACAAGTACTGATGATGATGACTTTATGCAGGATTTGTTAAGGGGTGCTGAAAATTTCTGATAAACAAATATACTATCCCAAAAACGTTGGAAAGTGTTAAATAAATACAACTTTTAGTAAGTAAACAAAGTCTTTTATTTCAAGAAAATTATGAACACTATAGGCACTATTTGTATAATATAAATGAATTGGTCCAACTCCAATCAAACAAACATCACGCTAATGAGATTAAATTAGAAAACCAAAACACAATAACACGATTTAAAAGTTTGTTGACTTGAATAATTCACAAAAATGACATTAATATGAAATTTGACACATGCCATACCCTGTAAATGTCAGTGATAGTTTTTTTTTTTACTTTTTTTATATTAGGCTAAGGCGCATTTTTATTCCTCCGTATGTATGACGTCATCATCACATTTATCGTTTTTATTTTATTTCTCATAAAATATGCGATTAAAAAATGAAATAATTTTTTTTCTGTAATCGCAAGAGCAAAATAAAGAAACGGTATTTTTCTTTCATGGCCTTATGAAAAATGAAATGTTGTCAATTGCGGACTAAATGGAACGGACATGTTGTAACTTGTAATATTTGTATGTGATTATAACGCCCTTTCCTTATTTTAGACTTCAGAGATACAATGCACTTTTAATTTGATTACAAAGTATATCAATTTACTGAATGATTTTTTTATTTTTAGTTCTTTTTTTTGACAATTGAACAATATTTTATGAACGCTTATAATATAATAATATATATCTATCTACAAATCAGATACAGATTTGATTTTATTCTATAAGTAGCTTATTAAAAACTAAAAAGTATAATATAATAATTTGGTAGTCGTTACAGCTATTAAATAAGTTTTAAGCAAAATTAACTGTTTTCGATTGTAAACGGTGTTAAAATAAATATTAAATTTTTGCTCTGAGTGATTTCCACAATATATCATGTCAGTTAATTTTACACTATTTAAACGAATTATGATAAATAATTATTGTTTCAGTTGATTATTATTATTGATTCAATTGTTTCTTATCATGTATAATCTCTTTATAATCCAGACATAGTACAATGTTTTGTTACGCAATGATGTTTGGAAAATGATTGGTAATTTTACATACATGCTCATCTGCCTCCGTGGCGCAATCGGCTAGCGCGTTCGGCTGTTAACCGAAAGGTTGGTGGTTCGAGCCCACCCGGGGGCGTAAACCTTTTTTATTTTTTATTTTACTTAAATAATCTACAATGTTGTTTTTATAGTGGTGTATTGTGAAATAATTAAGCATTTTTCAAATTTAATATCATTTATTGCACAGTTTAAAAAATATAATGTAAAACAACTGTTTTTACATTATTATAAAAATTGTAATGATTTATGTTTATACGTATAAATACTTAAAAATAATATTATATATATATATAGAGACATTTTAGATATTTTTTTTAAAATTTTGTATCTATTATTTTTGCAATTGATTTAAATTGTTGTCACTATCACCATTTAATGCTTCCTTATATTTATTGTTTACGGCACGCTATTAATTTAATCAATTACATGGATATGTAATTTACAACTAATTAATACCTAATCAAAATCAATTTGTGTCTGTTTGTAATGTGAGATACTAACGGTTAATTTTATTTTAATTTTTTAGATTTAAAGTTGTTACATAACTATATTAAAATATAAAATATGTATTTTTATTTTCTTAGTCTCATGAAATTTGATCCTCGAAGAACTTGTAGAGAAAATACCGTTATTCAATAAAGACGAAATAATAATTAACATTAGGTAACTTTATAACGGATTCATCATAAATGACATAAACTCGTAAATCATTTGGCATTAATTTACGAAACCATTGAATATTAAACAACTCGTTCCCACAGTTATTTTGTGATCCATCTTTCTGATAAAAAGGACAATGAACCTTTATTTTTATGTGGAATATAATATTAAAAATATATCCTTAGTCCACTTGAAGTTCAGCAAGTTGGAATGATTTTATTTTACTTCCATTCGTGTAAAATAAAAATTAATTCCAGAATCTTCCAGATTCAGTTTTAAGTAGGTAATATGAACTTTCGCTCATGCCGCCAACGGGAGGGAAGAGCAGGCAAACCACCTTTCCTGTTCTTGGCTTGCGCCTGGCCTGGAGATGGGCTGCCGCCGAGGGGGTCGCGGAAGAATTCTAACAAATACCCGCGGCCCCATCATTAAAGCGGCTCGACGGAACACAGTGGGGTTTTAGTCGGTAAGAATCCGACATAACCCACGGCTCCTTCCCCGGGGGCCGTGGGTATCTTTGGAAGATTTCCCCACTATAAAAAAAAAAAAAAGGTAATATGAACTTTCCAAACCCCTTTTTGCCTTGTAAATCTATTATCGCCGTATATTTGTAAAAGTATATAAAATATATACCTACCTATTGAAAACCAATTATCGAAAAAATATTTCAGGTTTTCGTCGAGTGACTTTTTTTCTTCAAATGCTCAGAGCAATTTAATAAAATTTAACTAATTTATATTTCTAAATTCAGTCGAAGTAGGTATAATATCCTCCTACTGCCTACACATCACTATACTCATAAATTAATATTAATATTGTATATTTTTCGTTACATTTTATATGAGTATACTTACAAGTAGGTATACAGTATAATTTAACATATTGTAGGTACCTTTTAATCTTAATATACATATATAATTAATCTCGTGTCACAATGTTTTTCCTCAATGGACTCCTAAACCACTTAACCGATTATAATAAAATTCGCACACCATGTGCAGTTCGATCCAACTTGAGAGATAGGATAGTTTAAACATGCAGGTAGGTACCACGGGCGAAGCCGGGGCGGACCGCTAGTTTAATATTAAATGTCGTTCTATGATTTTTATTTTATTTTTATAAGATGTTTGTTATTGTAATAGATTTAAATGTATTCAATACAAAATAATAAACAACTAACTGCGTTGAAAAGTGTAAGCTGAAAATAAACGGAATTGCGAAACAAACAGACATGAAAGTGTAGCGTAAATATATGACCTTGTTACAACATTCGATTTGAGATAATATGCCCACACTAGTATACTTCGAAGTTATTATACAAAGTACCTAGTCAATTCAATGAATGTTTATATCGTTTTATCGACTCTATAGAGTGAATTTCAAAATTTGGGGTGTTATCATTAACAGAAAAAATAACCTGTGTGCTTTCTGTGATCGAATCAGCATTTCTGAATATTATCAGAAACAGAAAATTGGAATTTGTATAATATAAGAGGATAAATGATTTATTAGACAAAATTTTGCCAAACGACTGAGTGACTGACTGAAATCCTATTCATTTGTTTTATCTAATTGAAATAAGTGTCCCAAATATTTTACTAACGTATTAGCTTATCGTTTTCTGCAAATTCTCTTATTAGTACCAAATACATATACATATTGTACTATATTCGCGAACAAACATTATGTTAAATAATATGGCCACAGCATTACTTTGAACTGGGTTCAAGATAAATTCAATATGTTTACGAAACCGGTAATATTAGCTGTAGCTGGAAGTATCAATAGTATCAGTCAAATTGTTGGGTCAATATTTGTGGTATGGTCTGAATTTTACATCTAGTTTATTAATTGTAATATCAGACAATTCAGATTAAGAGTTCATTCTAAAGGTGTCGTGGTATTTCGTATGTTTCTATAGAGTGTACATACATACATACATACATCTATAGAAACATACGTGTATACTCTATAGATGTATATGTAAGAGTATATAATATATTTAAATATACCTACTTTACTACGAACGCGAAGTATTTAGATTTTCGACTCTCTATAACTCTATAACAGCAAATCCGTATAGAAATCTACAGATTACAAAAAAATACAGCATAGGTAATTAATTACTTATTGTTTTTATCAAGTGTTAAAATTACGCATTTCCTATACATACTCGTACATATTTGATTGATATCTGACGGTCATTGCCAAAAACCTTATGAAAAAGTCAGAAAAAGGCTCGCTGTACGCCGTACGCTATGTACGCTTTAAAATCATTCATTTCTACAAATAAAGGAAGGACTAAACTTGAAGATGTTATTTGTAAACTTCAAGGTCTCGGGGTCAATAACCTCGCCCTTGTTCATGAAAAGGCAGGAAATATTCCTTCCGAGTACAATGTATATAATTATATTCCATTTAAAGAGGCTTGAACTTTGCCTGAACATCAGAATCGTATGTATATTTTTAGTCACAAATAAATATTGTAGAACTTGATACAACGATGAAATAAAATAAAAATGACGTTATATTTCGGAGGTTTCTCGTTTACATTTGTATGATGTGTTTTAATTTGGTCCTCCCTTTTTTGTTCTTATTTATATGTACTTCAAATAATTCTTCGAAGTCAACAGCACCACAAACTAAATAAACATATTATTCGTGGCTAATAATTTGTCTATAAAATTATATTATACAATAAGAAATATAATTTATAACAGCGTGAGTTATTAAAACCTTGATAAACACTTAAACTTTATTTATGAAGGTTTTATAAAAAGCTATTCAATGGAGATTCGCTTAAAAAAGATTCTGTAACTTTTCATTGATTTTTTATTAAATAGATTATAAAAACTATTCTTCATTTAATTGTAACTTCTTCAATCTATAATTATAATACTATTATAATAATATCTAGTTCCTCGTAATAGATTATTATCAACTATATATTAAACTAGCTGTGCCGCGCGGTTTTACGCGGACGAACCCGCGGGAAAAATCAAGTATTTCTTTACCTCATGTGCACAGAAATCTAAATAACAGGGCAATGTTGTTTAGAGTTCTGTGCGTGTGTGTTATTCTGATATTAGTAGGACAGTATTAGGTGTGCGCGGTTTCTCCCGCGGAAAAACCTTTGTTTAAAATCCCGGATTAAAAAAATATACCCTCATCTGTAAATTATATGAAACAATTTATTATAGACTGATTTCAATTTTATGAATTTATAAAAACAACCTCTGCCACCATACGTCTGCTGTAGGTACCTAGAAACCAGTTAAAGCAAGTTTTTTTGGCTGTTTTTCAGTTTGGTACATAAGCTACATCACTGCACTGAAAATATAATCTTCTAAATCAGACCTTGGACATGCAACTGTATTTCTTGTATTAAATAATAATTATGTAATTGTAATTCTGCATGCAACACAGGGTATTACTCATTTATCAGATAAACAAACCCACATAATATAATGACATAATTATATTTATTTTTTACATTGTAAGATAATTTAAACTAAATAAAAATAAAGATAGAGTCATATTATTTGCTTGATAGCTTAAGGACACTGATTCGTTTGCGGTATTCGGATAAAAACGATACTATAAAATAAGCTCTAAGTATATTTATATGACAACTAAACAGACAAAATTTATTTAAATCTAAAATAAATGTCTTATTTATATATCATATGTAGTGTACCTACCTCGATTTCTCAGTAGCAGTCTCGAAGATGCCTTGATATATAGCTTTCCGAATACTTCACAGTTATAAAGGATATTTAAGACTTCGCTACTGAATTTTGTATGTTCAGAATCAATTTTTGAAGTACACATAATGCTTAAAAATGGAGCTTCTATCTCTTGGTTATCTACAAAATAAATGCGTACATTTTTGCTGTTATTTCCAGCAAAAAAGGATTGAAACAGTATGGCCACTTGCAACCATGCAGTTCGACTCACAATCCATGACATCCATATATAGAGCATTTTTTCTCCGGCTTTTTAAAAGTCCAAAGTTCTTTGAATTGAAACAAAAAAAATCAGTCTTTTGTATGGAATGCAAACTTGGTTGTCCTCTTAAGACATCCAATTAAAGTTCGCATGCATAAAGAGAAGGTTATACCGTATTGTTTTTATATTTATTTATTTCCTCCTCAGATATAATCGATAAAATGTAAATTTATTTCAGTTATATGTTTATTATTTGCTAATGAACCCCGAACTAGACAAGAATTACTGTACAATCGATCAAAGTCAAATAAATATAAGGAACAGCGTTTGACCGATAGAGGGCGGTGAAATAAATTAATTCATTAAAATGTCAGACTCTGAAACCTTAAGCGTTTTATTGAATTCCTTGCGCTTGCAAATACAGCAAGATATAAATACTAGTCTAAAACAAGCAGAGGATAATATAACAAAAACAATCAACGCAAACTTAGACACCAAGCTTGAAAACTTAGTCCAAAATATAGATAAGATTCAGAAAAAACAAGAGGAGCATGAAAAGTTGATAGAAAATATTGATAGAAAATTAAGACAAAACAATCTCATATTTTTTGGAATATCAGAAGAAGAAAAAAGCTATTCGGAACTGGAAGACCTATTGCTACAAATTATAAACTTTAAGTTAGAGTTGGATTGCGAAAAGCGTGATTTTCAGTTTGTTGGGAGAATAGGAAGGAAAAATACAAAGGCGAGACCCATCCGATTAACACTTACGACTTATGGAAAAAAACTAGCAATCCTACAGCGCCGATCTGCCCTAAACGGATCAGGTTCTTATATAAAAGAGGATTTTTCGCGTAAAGTTTTAGAAGCTCGAAAGGAATTAATACCACAATTAAAGGAACAAAGAGAGAAGGGAAATAAAGCCATTTTAAAATACGACCGCTTGATCATAAAAGAAAGTTCGAACTCTAACCAGAAACGAGCCCTCTCTGCGAGCCCTCCAGAACACTCAAGGTCCAACTCTACACTAACAGGGACGGTCGACCGCAATCAAACAAAAAAGAAATCTAAATTTACACATTCGCCAAGCGCCGTTATAAACAAAAATAAAACTACTACGAACATAAGATCGACATCCTCCACATCTATGTCATCTTACATAAAACGGACCCCACAACCAAGAAAAAGCCCAGGACTTAATCAAAGCAGCCTAGAATAGCAACTAATCGAAACGCCAAATACCACCGCGAATACCATCGAGCGACTCAAATATACACAAAACAATAACAGTAACAAAAACCAACTTATAATAAAAAAAAGATAAAACTCTCCCAACCCGGCCGGTCCCCGTGGGAGACGTAGACCAAAACCCTCCAGACAATAATTCAACTCATTCTTCTTCTAACAATAAAACTCTAAAATCTAGTTTACTGCACATCGGAACCTTCAACATACGAACTTTATCAACCCATCATCGATTAATAGAGCTTTTAGACGCTTTAAAAAATACTAAGTACGACATAAATGGTTTATCCGAGGTGAGACGTGTTGGTAATTCAATACAAGAATATGAAAATGTTATATTCCATTATATTGGTGAAACCTCTGGATTATATGGGGTAGGCTTTCTTGTAAAAAAACATCTTAAAAATAACATAGAAAGTTTTATAGGTCTATCAGAAAGAGTAACCCTTCTAAATATAAACTTTAACAACTTACAAATAAGTATAATTCAAGCCTACGCACCAACCGCCACAGCTGATGATTCCGAACTTGCACTTTTCTACGGCACTTTAGATAAGGCTCTAACCTTCTGCAACAAGAACATTATACTCATGGGCGACTTCAATGCTAAGATAGGCCGACCTAGGCCTGATGAAAATTTAATTATGAAGAAATATGGCTACGGAGAAAGAAATAACAGGGGCGAAAGACTCATCGAATACGCATACGAGAATAAACTGCATATAATAAACACATTTTTCAACAAAAAAGACAGCCAGCGATGGACCTGGCGCTCTCCTGACGGAACTACTAAAAATGAAGTAGACTTCATTTTATCTAACATGCCAAATCAAGTACAAAACATTGAAGTAATAAATGTCTCTTTCCCAATTACAGACCATCGATTTCTAAGAGCGTCGTTAACCGTGCAAAAACCTAAGTCTATTAGAAGAAAATACACCAATGCATTCAAACACCCGCTTACCACGGAAATAGAAATAAAGGAATATTTAAAATCATTAGAATCCTTTCAAAACGATTTAATCAATAGTAGAAACAACCTCACGGTGCAGAAGTATTACAATAAAATTATATACGTGATACAAACAAGTTTAAAAAACGCTGCCAAATATCGATCCAACGTCAATAAAAAACATATTATTTCGGAACATACCAGTAAGTTACTCGATCGAAGACGCGAAATTCAGAAAATCAAACCAAAATCTAGAACAATCAAGAACGAGCTAAAGGCACTATACAAATTATGTAGTAAATATATACGAAGAGATTACAAAAAACACCGCTGCTCTGTTATTGAAAAATATCTAAATACTACGGGGAGTCTCAAAAAGGCCTTCAAACAGCTAAATAACCATAAATCGTGGATAGAGAGCCTACAAACTAATATAACCAACCCAATCAATTCTACTCTATCATACAATAGAAATGAGATTTTGGACGCAGCAACTACATACTACAAAAACTTATACGACTCGGCTCAACCTAGTAATAAAAGTTTCTTTCATCCAAACTCTCCGTGCAACACTCAAGACATAGAACCTATAAACGAGTCTGAAATAAAATGTGCAATAAAAAAGCTTAAACTAGATAAAAGCCCAGGTGCTGATGGAATCTCAAACGAAGCTATAAAAACCGCCGGTGATCTCCTAGCAAAACCTTTGACGCTGCTTTTCAATTTAGTAATTAATTCAACCACAACCCCCCACCAATGGTCGGAATGTAGAATAATTCTATTATATAAAAAAGGAGACCCTACTCTAATTAACAATTATCGCCCAATCAGCCTACTACCAACCATTTACAAACTATTTTCATCTGTAATAGAAAAGCGAGTCAGTAAAACATTGGATAGTTTCCAACCAATAGAACAAGCGGGTTTCCGCAGAAGCTTCTCTACTATGGATCACATCCACTCTGTGGAACAACTCATTGAAAAGCACCAGGAATTCCAGACACCACTCTATTTAGCTTTTATCGACTATCGAAAGGCTTTCGATACTTTAACGCATGACGCCATTTGGGAAACACTACACGCACAAAAAGTTGAAATAAACTACATAAATACTCTAAAACATCTATATAAAAATAGTTTTGGCCAGATAGTGCTTGAGAAAACAGGACCCGTATTTCCAATTAAAAGAGGCGTCAGGCAAGGCGATCCACTATCTCCACGATTATTTACAGCTGTTCTAGAAGCGGTCATAAACCAACTTAAATGGGAAAAAATGGGGATTAAGATACAAGAAAATTATATTAGCCATCTAAGGTTCGCTGACGACATTGTTATAACTGCCAACAACGCTACAGACTTAAACAAAATGTTAACAGATCTCTACGTGTCTAGTAAAAGAGTTGGTCTTGACATAAATATGAGTAAAACAAACATCATGACAAACCATCGTATCATTCCTATCACTCTAGACAATACACCGATAGAATAATATGTCGATTCATACATATATCTAGGGAAACAAATATCGTTTGACAAAACAAATAATGAACAGGAAATAGAGCGAAGAATAAATAACTCATGGAAAAGATACTGGAGCTTTAAGGAAATCCTAAAAAGTAATCTCCCTTTAAAATTAAAAAAGAAGGTTATGGATTCAAGCTTGCTTCCCTTACTCACATATGGATGTCAGACTTGGAAATTCACCCGAAGAGCAAAAAACAAAATAACAACGTGTCAGCGTAGTATGGAAAGGAGCATTCTTAAAGTACGCAAATGCCAAAAAATACGCCACACCGCTATAAGGCACAAAACAAAATTTAAGGATGCTCTATCATACGCACTTAAGCTGAAATGGAGTTGGGCTGGCCACATAGCCAGAATGAAGGATGACCGCTGGACTATACGCCTAACATCTTGGCCTGGTCCGAAAGGCAAAAGAAAGCACGGTAGACCCCTTTATCGCTGGGCAGACGATATAACGAAAATAACTGGCGAAAAGTGGATGTTACAAGCGCAAAAAAGAGAATACTGGAACAGTCTGGAGGAGGCCTTCACCCTTACTTAAAGGGGTTCTCAAGCTACATATTATATAATTTATGAGTCATCATTTCTTATGCTCATTATTTTTTTAAGTTTACTTATAGTTTGTAATATAATAATTAAGTTCATTTAACCCTCACATTTAACCATACTTTTAGCATGTAAGAAACCATTGTGATTTTGAGAAATAAAGGCTTTTTTATTTTTTATTTATTTTTATTTTTTAATGAACCCGAAACAACGAACCAACAGACATAATAGCAGTAACACGAGCAGAATTTGGATGTTATCGTAAATCTGAAGGATATTTGAAATATTAATAAAATTTAATTCACAGAAAACATTTACTGTTAATTTTTTTACGATGCGTGACATGATTTATGTGTCCCGCGGAATCAAATATCAACAGCAGTACATTGCTGGTTTGTTTCGGTGTTAAAACGTTGGTTGGAAACTAGAGGAGTAGTAGATTGTGTTAAAGGTGGGGTGGTCGTTCTTTGAAAGTGTGGTTACTTGGTAGCGTATTGACCGATGCGCGGGGGAACCAAGTTCTTTAGCACCAGACGCCAGTCGACGTTTCGTTGGGAACGCGACTGCTTGCGCCAAGCACCATTCAAGTTCAGTCCCATAGAACTGTGGTTCAATTCGTTCACGAACGAGTAAGTGAGTGTAATTTTGGGAATAGGATTTTGATATCGTAGTGTCATCGTCTCCCTTACGGTGAGTGATTTTTTTTAGCAAGGTTCAATAGCTAATTAAATTTCTTCGATCACGATATAGCGTGTTTACATTTCGATTTTATTTACGGAGAGATTTTGTAATCGCATTATTGGTTTTTATTTATTATATAAATAGCGTTATTAGATGCGATTAAGATACCATTGAATTTTTAACTGATACATTTATTTAATAATATAGAGGCATTTCATAAGCAAAATAAATAAAATAATTGAACTAAATTTTTCAAAAGAAATGTATAATTATTTAGATAATTAACTTTTTTACTACAGAAACATTCCGTACGACATGCTTATGCAACG
This sequence comes from Colias nastes, assembly GCA_907164665.1. Taxonomy (NCBI): domain Eukaryota; kingdom Metazoa; phylum Arthropoda; class Insecta; order Lepidoptera; family Pieridae; genus Colias; species Colias nastes. The sequence continues at coordinate 38,465 of CAJQZM010038964.1, forward strand.
AAAGAAAATAATTTTACTTTCTATATTATGCACACGTTGCGGTCTATTAAACCTGCCACTTTTTAATAATAAGTACGACTTTTACGTAATTTAATTTTCCGCATTTTTCATATATATTTTTTTAACACATTTAATCCAAACATGTAATTTATTAAGATCTGTGATTATGTCACATAAGTAATTTATCTGTTCCACATAGCTGTGCTAGAAAAGAACTAAACGGCGCACGCGCACGTTACCTAATCGTACCGTCCGCGTCGCGTCGCGTATGGAGCCTTATTTAGTCAAAAAAGGAAGTCTTATTTGTAATATTTGCGTATTTGGTGGTTTTGAATATTAATTTTATGGAGTTGTTTACGTACAAAAATATTAGGCAAGTTAAAAAAAAAATAACGTCGTGTTGCTAAATATAAATAACTAGCTGTGCCTCGCGGTTTTACCCGCGTGGCTCTGCTCCTTTTGGTCTTAGCGTGATGATATATAGCGGAGCCTATAGCCTTCCTCCATGAATGGGCTATCTAACACCGAAATAATTTTTGAAATCGGACCAGTTGTTCCTGAGATTAGCGCGATCAAATAAACAAACAAACACTTCAGCTTTATAATATTATAGTATAGAAATATTAATACATACTAAGTTTCAATAGTTTCAACATTTTTAGTATATAAAATGATACGAGGAATAAATAATATATGTAGGTATTTAAATTCAAATCCGGTTTTTTACAATTATAAATATCAAAATAAGAGCTTCCGTTTACTAATTCACCCAGGCATAAAATACATTAAAATGATGCTGGATTTTTTAAATATTATTTTATAACATTCAAATTTTAATAATGCATATCAAATTATTTCAACAGCATCCAAAACATTAGCAAGCAATTATGAACGGCATATAAAAGCTTCTTTTTTACTCTGTTATTACATTAATTATTTATTTGCTGTATTTCACAAAACACAAAAGTTGATCTTCTCATCTTAATCGAATATGTGTGTGTGTCATTTATTCAATAGGTATACATGTACATTTATAAATGTATAAAAGTATAAAGTATTAGTATTTAAACAGGGTAAAAGAACGGCTGGACCGATTTCCATGAGTTTTAATTCCTTATTCATGGTAACCAGAATTTAAAAACGAACACGAAGCCGGATGAGCTGAGACTACCTACACTACATATTTTATTACTATAGCCGTGGCTAGAACAATAAAATATGTAAATAAAAATTTACTTAAATTTTAAAGAATAATTTTGAAAACTGGAAAGCTGCAATTAGAGTGTTAATCTAACAGTTCATAATAATATTTTACTTTATTTGAAACTAGCTGCTCCGCGCGGTTTCACCCCCGTGGCTCCTTTCCTGTTGGTCGTAGCGTGATGATAATTATAGCCTATAGCCTTACTCGATAAATGAGCTATCTAACACCGAAATAATTTTTCAAATCGGACCAGTAGTTCTCGAGATTAGCGCGTTCAAACAAACAAACTCTTCAGCTTTATAATATTAGTATAGATTAAACAAAAATTGTTTGTATGTTTTTTTGTAAATACATTGTGTGATCGTTTTTAATTTTAATCTATGCATAAAATTTGGATATAACTATATATCTCTTATTATTAAAAACAAATAATTTTAACACATTATGTTGAGTTGTTGTAGCTTTCCTAGACTATACCGCCTGATTCAAATCCTAATAAGAATAATTAATAAACACTAACTGTCTTTAAAACCACATAAATACATGTACAAATATGTATACATAACAATATATTTACGGTCATTTAAAAGAGTTAAAATATAATTTTAAAACTGATACTTAATAAATAAGGTCATAAGTAAATAATATATAATATAACGTAATATATAATAAATACTTATAAGTTACTAAAGGTATAAAGTTAAGGTCACAATTTGTGCCAAGGTTGGGTTAAATGATCTATATTTTATAATTGTTTTATTTAATTTAGATTAAAAAAAAAAAAAAATCCGTCTTACGCTTTTTCGATCAGGCCACGTGTCCTGACGCGAGTTTAAGATTTTATACCCAACGCCGCTAAAGAAGTTTTCACTTCAAAACTGGGAAGGATTTTTTCAAATACTTAAATGCGTTTTAAAAAGCATTGCTGAATAATAAAAAGTACCAATGGCAAAACTATCTGTTATAAAAGACGTGAAGAAGATTGAGGATATTTCCTTGTTTAGTTTTTTCGTTTGTCGCAAAGTAAAGACTGAATTAAAATTTATACCACCACGAGGTTTTTCTATTCTATTTATAAATACATTTTATACTAGATACATATTTATAAATGGCTATAATATTACGTTATTTAATAAAATTTGTACCAACGATCACCATATCTTAGGTCATCACCCACTTTGAATAGGATAATATAATCGGAACAGCATAAATAATGTATTAGAATTAATTAAACATATAAATTTATATAACCTCAGAAATATGTATTCTAATGATTTATTGAAACAATGCAATTGTATTTCTTATATAATAAGACTATTAAAACATTACATTAGATTTCTTTAACTCACATGCATCGTTCTAAGTACTATGACTATTATATCAAAAGAGTATTAGTAATTCTTTGAAAACCAATTAATATTTAATAGATGACAGGGCTGGGAACCAATGTTTAGAATTATGATATTGTAATTTGCATATTACGTGATACAACCTTGATATACATACTTATATCAAACGCATACAATAATGCAATTGTTAAAAATATCAATCATCCTGAAACTATTTGTTTTTTATATAATTACAGATGTTTATTTATGATTATATTGAAAAGAAACTTAAATATCTATTAATATTTATATGAATTCTTGTAGATAAACATCGTTATTTAGGCATGCAACTTATTAATATTAAAACAGATGTAATTGCACTTGCAGCAAATGGTTAGATAACATTGGTAGTATCGCGTGGCTCGTATACATTGCTGTTTTAATTTGAGAGGAATGTTGTTGTTTCAAGCATATGCAGTAATGTAACTGCAAATTCAATGTTAGTTTTCGTAATTTTAACATTCAACTTTCTCGTATGCACGGAACCGGATAAGCGGAAACCAGCGTGTGGTTGTAATGAGGCTGTAATTGTTAAGGCGAGTGTACATTAGCTTAAATATAAAGTTGCCTATACATTAGTGTTGCTTTTAAAATGATAATTCACGATTTAAGTGTTAATGGGCAAAATATAGATAGATAAGCAAATATTTCAAATAATTTTAAGAAAAATGTAGACCTTTATAATTTTGTTGTAGTTGAAGAATATAAAAAAAAACCATACATTAAATATCATTTAAGTTTTTAATACGCATAATAAAACTTAATGACAGCAATATTATCATTTATCATAGATAAAGTACTTAAGAGTTACTTAATGTCAACAAGCTAAAAATATAATGTGCATTAGACGAGAAGCCTTCCATTTTATCACATACATATATCTAAAGGACATCACGTAATAATAATAGCATTTTTAATTAGATTTTTTTAGATAACATACTTTTTGAGATCATACAGATTTGGTAATAATGAGAAAGAGACAACGAGTTGTAAATTAAAAAGTTGTATGAATATACTTTTAACATTTTGTATGTATGTTTCAAATATCTATACACGTTTTACCTATTTTTAAATAAGGTCACCTTATAAACTAAACTGTGTCTCTATGTTATTATCATTAATGTCCATGGCTTTCGTAAATAAAAATGGGACATAAAAATATGCCCTTAGATTATGAATTTTCAAACAATTTTGTCTGATATTTGACTTGAAAATCAAACTAATATATCCTTATAGTATATATTTGTTTATACATACTATAAGAATATATCATATTTTTTATATTTTCTTTGTATAATACTATATATATATATACAGGGTGTCCCACTGTTGGTATACTAAGCTCAAAGGAGGTTATAGTTTTGCATACGCTGAGTACGTAAAAAATAATTATAAAATTCCAGACGCAGTTTTTTTTCAAATAGATGAATTCTTAAAACTCTATGTGTACACCCATAACAAGCAACCCGCCCAACTTTGCCACCAGCACGTGAGCTATCGCTTAAGATTATGTTTTCATAGACAAAAGGCTCACATTAGCGAAGCGGTATATGCCGGCTGCGCGAAGCTAGAGAAGAAAACATGGATTTTCAGGAAAAATTTAGCAAAAATTTTTTGATGCAATTTTGTTGTTTAGGCATTTTTTACGTGATCAGTGTATGCATAACTATAAGTCCCTTCGCGCTTAGTATACCAATAGTGGGACACCCTGTATATATATATATATACTAGCTGTGCCCGCGACTTCGTCCGCGTGGAATAGTGACTGCATAGTAGTTACTACTTAACTTTTATTGAATAAACATACCATAAATAATTAAAAGAACTGTTAGTAAAATTTTTTACTAAACTGAGCTAAAAAATAAAAAAATAAATGCCTTATTAATTTTCTACGTAAAATTTATTTTAAATTATGTCATATTATTTTTAGGCACCATGGGGGAAGGGAGCAAATTTATTTTTCTTCCTTCCTTATATGGATGTTTTTGACAATATATCGTGCAGCAACTGAGCGCCGAGATAAACGTCAAAACGCAAAGGAATAGAATCCGCTATCGATACTAATTGACATAAGCGTATGAATGTATGATGTTTTGCTAAGGATTTGTTCACCCTACCAACGACGACGACGACCACGAACAAAATTTTCATCCAGTCGCAATTTAACAAAATTGTGCAAAACACAATTAGAATAAAATATTAAAATTTCCTGTCGTTCTGGTCCATGGAATTTTTTTTTTTGAGATCAGTGAATGAAAAAATAGATTTTTCGTAGCGCTCAGATTCCTCAGCGCTCAGATCTTTCCTGTCTCACGCCTGTAGTAAATAAACCGTTTAGACCATGCAATAAAAATTAAATTAAAAAAAAAAAACCCAACGCAACGAAGAAAAGTACATAGAAAAAGGAATAAATAATTTTACAAACTTCCCGAAGATCTTTAAAAATAAATACCATTTTAAATATTAATAAAAATAAAAAAACAAAGTCGTCGGGGCTGCCATACCATCATTATCATACTTAAAGTTATCATAAATGATATATATTATATTTTTTTTATAATGGTACTTAATTTTAAAGATCGTCGGGAAGTTTGTGAAATTATTATTTATTCCTTTTCCTTCGTTGCGTTGGGTTTTTTTTTTAATTTTTAAATTTTTAACTTCGGTTTCTTATTTTCATGTAATATTTTCAAGTGAGCGAGATCTACCTCTACCTCCATATTACATTCCTACATCATATTGATATCTATAAGTTTGTTGCTCCTTGACATCTTTTAAGTTGGGCCGTAACCGTGCACAAATTGTAATGGACCACAGTGGCAAAAGAAGTGATATCTTTAGGAAAAAAAATTGCCAAGGGCCAACCTATGTGGCTTTGAGTAGAGTTCAAAATTTCCAGGGTGTGGCTATCCTCTCGCTCCTATATCCCCCTCTCCTTTCACAGACTTTCAACCCTTCCCTTTCCACCCCTAGTAAATGGCAGAACCGATTTTGATGTAAACCATATTTTCTAATTGTACCTATATCTACACGTCATATCCTGTAGTTTGATGCTCCATTTGGTTTATTTATCTAACCACTGTCACCCCTAAAGTGCCCTATATGTAATAAACGGATGAACCGATTTCGATAAAACATTACTAATTGTAATTCACACGTTGCTCTTTCATATTTTGATATGCTGCTTGAGTACTTATATTATTTGAGCATATTCGATTATTGTTCATTCCCACTTTTACCGCTGTAATCTAATAAATGGATAAACCGAATTGGATAAAAATATAACTAATATTTTTTCCCACATTCCCACTTTTACCTCTATATACCTAGGTATGATAAATGGATGAACCGATTTTGATACACTTTATCTAAGAACCAGCGTCGGAAAATATGCTGTAACAACAACAAAATAACAACAAAACCGCATCTAATTCGGATTACCTGTTAGCAAGCTACGGTGGCACAAACAGACACACACACACACACAGACACACATAGCGGTCAAACACTTATCACCCACCTTTTTGCGTCGGGGGTTAAAAATATAATACGACATCCTAGTAGTAAGCATAATTCTAATTTGACCCCTCCCCCCCTACTACCTCAGCTTACCCCCCCACCCTTGGGGACTTTCGATATGATCACCTGGACATTTATAAGGAATAACTATAGCGTATAACAGATAACTTACGTTTTATCGTACATTGTATAGTGTACAATAGAATGCCTTTGCAAATGTTCGCCGTGAATACTTAAATGGTCATAACTTTTTTATTTACGAACCGATTAACATGAAATAAACACTAAATGTTAAATGAAGATTACCTCAATATAGTGAAAACAGCATCCTAATTGGATGAGCCGTTTTTGAGATTAGCGTGCACAAACATACAGACAAACAGACAAAAAAAATTTTAACTACAGTTTTGGGTTTGGGATCGATTTAATAAAAACCCCTGCTAATTTTTTTTTTCATATTTTCATTGTACAGACGAACAGAAAAGTGATCTTTTCTAGAATTTTATTATATGTATTGATGATGATTGACCACGCGCAAGGTTACTAATTTCCACTACATCCTCAGGCAAATCGTCAATTTTTATGAACATTGAATCTGTAAATAAAAAAAATCAAAAGATAACTGTACCTAATTTTATTAAAAAGCTACTAACAAATAAAGTTTTATCAAGAACTAAAGTGACCTTCTTTGGGCGTTTAATATAGTCTTGTAAAAATTATACATACAAATACATACAAATAAAATTTAATCATTTTCTTATTTTGTCATAACTTTAACTAATTAAAAACATGAGTCTAACACAATCACTGTTATCTACTATTACCTATATTAACTGTAATGGTGTCTTGTTTGACATCAAATAATAAACATCTACCCTCACTTATAAAAAATTTAGTATATTCACATGAAATATAAGCGCACTCGCGACTCTGGGAAGATATGAATTATTTATTTAACTTTAAAAAAAAAACAACCTCACCAACATCATAATAATATTATGAATTTCCAAGAAGCGCTAATATTATGTAAATTGATTTGATTTTAATGAAATCTCATAGATGGCGCTGTTTTAAATTTGTCTTTATACTACTAAGATTCATTATACATATTCACATGAAATATAAGTGCACCTGAAATGGACTCTGGGAAGATATGAATTATTTATTTAACTTTAAAAAAAAACAACCTCACCAACATCATAATAATATTTAAATTATAAATTTCCAAGAAGCGTTAATATTATGTAAATTGATTTGATTTTAATGAAATCTCATAGATGGCGCTGTTTTAAATTTGTCTTTATACTACTAAGATTCATTATACTGTTTCTCTGCCAAAATTACTTAAATGACATAGTTTTTATAGTGTAAAGGTAGACAATAGCATGGCTTACTCAAAAACAACATTTAAACATGAGTCTTTAGATTGTACGCTGTCGTAGTACAGAGAATACGTAAGAAAAATAAAGGTTCACAGCTCCTCCCCCGTAGGTGATAGCTTGATAATATGTAGCCTATAGCCTGACCCGACCAGTTAGTAATATTCATGCAAAATTTGAAGTCAATCTATGCAGTACTTTTCGAGATTAGCCCAGACAACCATACAGACAAACAGACAAACAGACAAACAGACAAACAGACAAAAATTCTAAAAACTATGTTTTTGGGTTCTGTATCGATTATAGATCATGGATTATGTATTCTTTTAAAAAAATATTCAATGTACAGTTTTGACTTTCCTACGATTTTATTATATGTATAGATATATATACTATATATACCTAGATCTTTGACTACAACGATATAATATTGACTATGTCAAAATAAAGTCAATATCAAATCAACCATCAGAGCTAATTTTATCACTACATAGTATAAAAAAAGTCGCGGGCGGTAAGCTAGTACGATATAAAAAAAGGTTTACTTCAGTAATGAAACTAGATAACTTCTTTCACTTTTTACGGATTGAAAATGAAAGTCAGACTCAATTAGACCTTATTTTAGTACATCCTTATAATCAGGTTCTTACCTAGGCTTAGAGAATGTATGTAATGCTGCAAAAATATACAAGAATGTTTTGATGATATAAATTATAAGCCAATGACTGCTAAAAGTTTCCGTTTACCAAAGGAGATGTCCAAAAAAGGACCCAGAATCGACAGGAATGAAATGTGTACCAATGGATTGATAATTAAATATAATATAATGTAGCTAAAGCGGTAACCCTGAAATCGTTATAGTATAGGAGCTAGGAGCAAAATAAAATAAATAAGAAATTCGTTAAAAAACATAATATAAATAAATTTATGTTATGTCGTGGCTTAATATGACGTTGTTATAATGTTGTGTATCACTTGTGTTACACATGATAATTATCATATTTTACAAGCAACGAAGCAAAAACTTTACAGCACAACATGACAAAAACCTCGATTTTTTAGTTTTTTTCTTTTAGCTCATAGATACTACGATTGTTATAGAATTATATGTATTATGTGTATATGCTGTCTTTTACAATAATATTTAACCGTAATATAACGCTTTTACTGACCGGTTTAAGATTTAAATAGTTAATACCATTTGATAAGAAAGTATTGGACGTTAAAAATTTAATCTTTGACATTGAGATTAGATTGTACTTATTATAATAGAGAAAGTGTGTTATATAGCCGTGAATTAAAAACTTGATTGATCAGAGTCGCAGTATTAAACTAAATTTCTTATTGATGTTTTTACTTTTAATTATTAAATCTAGTTAACTTGTAACTAACGATACTAAACTTGGTTGGGGAAAACTGCTGTTTCTAATCTAATTTTAAACATCTTTATAAAAATATGAAAATGTTTGCGATCTATCTACAATTTGGGTGTTAATTGATAATCAAAGATTGTTATTAATTGTGCTGACTTCTATTTTAAACGGTAGCTTAAAAATGTAAATCTGCAATATGTGTTCGACTCATCACTCATTATAACGCACCAAAAGAAACACAATGTAAATAATTTTTTAACAACTTTCTTTGAAAACATTGAAACCAAGGGGAAGGCCATACATGCACATTTAAAAAACAAAACGAATTTTGCATATCAATTGAGCTTGAAGAATAACTCATGATAATGCTGTTTCGTAAAATAACTCGCTAAATAAGTAAGATAATTTTATAGATATACCTACTTGTAATTTTTTTATTTTACTGATGATAATTCAAACTTACATGAAGTACATTCTGTTCCGACTTAATCATCATCATCATCAATACATATAATAAAATTGTAGAAAAGTGTTGTCTGTACAATGAAAATATGTAAAAAAAAAATTAGCAGGTGTTATTAGTAAATCGATGCCGAACCCAAAACTGTAGTTAAAAAATTTTTTGTCTGTTTGTCTGTTTGTCTGTATGTTCGTGCACGCTAATCTCAGAAACGGCTTATCCGATTTAGATGCGGTTTTCACAAATATATTGTGGTAAGCTTCATTTAACATTTAGTGTTTATTTCATGTTAATCGGTTAATAAATAAAAAAGTTATGACCATTTAAGTAATCACGGCGAACATTTGCTAAGGCATTCTATTGATACACTGTACAGTGTACGATAATAAATTTATTACGTAAGTTATACGCTACAGTTATTCCTTGACAAGTCCAGATTGTCATATCGAAAGTCCCCAAGGGGGGGCGGGGTAAGCTGAGGGTGCAGTAGGGGGGGAGGAGTTCAAAGGACTTTTATTTAGATTTTTGCTAAGCCTAAAACATGCACAAATTGCTAAGTCTAAAACCTGCACAAATTGCTAAGTCTAAAACCTGCACAAATTGCATTATAGTTACTTCTAGGTAAATTTTCTACATAAAATTTCCTTTAAATTATGTCGTAGGTATTATATTTTAACCCCCGACGCGTGTGTTTGTGTGTCTGTCTGTGCCACCGTAGCCCGCTAACGAGTAATAAGAATTAGATGCGGTATTTGTGAGGGGGAATATTTTCCGACGCTGGTTCTTAGATATAGTTTATCAAAATCTGTTCATCCATTTATTATATATATAGGGGTTAAAGTGGGAATGAAAAAAACGAATGTTGTAATTTATACCCAAGTGACAAATCAAATGAAAGTACACGACCTGTCAGAACAATTAGTCAAATTTATCAAAATCGTTTCATCCATTTATTTGATATAGGGGTAAAAATGAGAATTAAAAAATGAATTTTATCAAATTTACCCAAGTGACATATCTAATGAAAGGCATGACGTGTAAAGTACAATTAGGTATATTTTATCAAAATTGGTTCATCCATTTATTGGATATAGGTATAAAAGTGTGAATAAAAAAATGCATTTTGTCAAATATACATAAGTGACATATCAAATGAAAGGGCATGACGTGTGAAGTATAATCAGGCATATTTAATCAAAATCGGTTCATCCATTTATTATATATAGGGTTAGACGTAACTTTTGATTTAATATTTTTGTGGATGAATAGTTGTCAATGTAGTTGTCATTATTTCATGTCTGAACATGCTTAGCTGTCGAATACTATAAAAAGCCGCTTTCCTTTGACTCGTGGTGCATTCGTACGAATCGTGCCTAGGGGCTCGGACGTTGATTATACGACGTTCGACCCAACTACCCTCACTTTGCTACGATGAATAGTGGTTGACTTGCTGCGATTTGTTATCAACTACCTACATCAATTAGGTAGCTGTGTAGAATCGCAGTACATTCTTATTACATTCAAACTAATATTTAACCCAGCCTCGCGTGTAATTTCTCACAATAGGGTTAAAAGTGGGAATTTAAAAAACGAATGTTGTCAAATATACCCAAGTGACATATCAAATGAAAGTGCATAACGTGTGAAAGTACAATTAGTCATATTTTTATCCAATTCGGTTTATCCATTTATTGGATTATAGCAGTAAAAGTGGGAATGAATAATCGAATGTGGTCACTGGTCAAATAATACACTCAAGCGGTATATCAAATGAAAGGGCATGACGTGTGAATTACAACTAGTCTGGTTTTATCAAAATCGGTTCATCCGTTTATTACATATAGTGCACCTAAGGGGTGATAGTTCAAATAAATAATCCAAATGAAGCATCAAAGGATATGACGTGTACATATAGGTACAATTAGACATGGTTTACATCAAAATCGGTTCTGCCATTTACTAGGGGTGAAAGGGAAAAGTTGAAAGTCTGTTAAAGTAGAAGGATATGGGAGCGGGAGGATAGCCATACCCCGGAAATTTTGAACTCTTTTGTACCTAAGTTTTTAGCTCAGTTTAGTAATAAATTTTACTAACAGTTCTTTTGTGTTGTTATTCATTTAATTTATTTTATTTCTTAACTGTAAAATAATCTGCAAGTGCTTATTATTTAATTGTTTATGGTAGTACGTGTTTACTCAATAATTGTGTGTTAAGTAGTTTACTATGCAGTCACTATTCCACGCGGACGAAGTCGCGGGCACAGCTAGTTAATGTAATAAAAACAAAAAAAAATAGGCATTATTAAAGTTTCAGGTAAATATATTATAACGTTTAAATATATGAGAATCTTCGCGCCATTTCAGTGGCAATTAATAAACCTCATTTTACTACGAAATAATTAGGTACGTCGAATATATTATCACAAAAACGTAGATATGTATTACGTAAAATCGTGATATAAAATTGTTTTAATGAAGTTCTACAAATATGGCAGGATCGTTTTCTCTGCGTAATTATTAAATTTTATTCAATAAGAATTATTCATAATTGTCGCATATTTACATTCTTTACATATTTTTTCTTTTTAAAATTGTTTTACAGGATAGCCATATTAGTCATGAAACTCGATTTTTTCAATACAATTAACGAGTACAACTACATAATGTATAAAGATAAGTACTAATGATATAAGAATATTTCGAAACAAATTCTGTTTCTTTTTTAAAAATGTTTACTTACGTTGATCTTAATTTGTAATTACATCTCCTTTATCTTACAATATACACTTCTATAATCTCCTTGACTTATTCTCAATACAATTAACAATATAATACTTCGCAAATTTCAATAAGCACGAGGCTTCGAGGCTTTGAGGCTGATACACACGCACTTTTAAAAATGATCTTTAAACATGTCAAAAGCTTCATACTAGGCCGAACATTATGTAAGCTGTTGCGTTAATAATCACGTTATATGTTACAAGACTACTTATTTATGGCATCATCGTTTGCTCCACATATGCTTTAGGCACAAAGAAACATGCGTGATGTGCCTATCCCCCTAAGGCATCATACGAATACAGATAACAAATTATGTTCTTGTTCTATTCGAAATTTGAAAATGTTTGTCAAAAAATGTTTGTCTGGCTCTCATAAAAAAAAATCATATAGGTAGAAAAACTATTTTATAAATATGATGTAAAATATTATATTTGCATAAAAACGTGATGATTATATATTTTATACATATTATATTTAAAAAAATTCACGTGCACATGCAAATTTTATAATGGTCTCTTAAAATATAATATGAAAAAAAAATTGGCGCGAACAGGATTTCGTCTGACTTCTGAGTAATGACATTGACCTCATAGAAAACTTTAATTATTGTTACTAGATGTTTTTTTTTTTAATTTAGTAGATACATATATTATTTTATTAGATAACAAAGCAAGGACACGTTACTTATTATAGTTTACAATGTCACAGTACCGCGTTTAAAAGATTAATAAATATATCCCACACATAAATAAAATTTTATAACGATATCAAAGTTATAAAATTATATTTGATCAGTCAGCAGCCTTGCAAATTATTTTTATGGATCATAATATTAATTGAATGCAAACTATTTGGCACAAGCAATTTAAAGCTTTATCGTTTAAATCTTTAGTTATAAAATTGCGTACACAAACAATGTTATACTTAATATATTGAGCAACTTCCATTGCTGCGTAAGTTAATCTTTTGTTTTATATCATCAATCTATTATATTGTGTTGTCAGAATATTGCTATTAAATTTAATAATTTATTTCGTGTGGGATTAGCCTTAACGCCTACCTTCATGAATGAATGTAATTAAGGCGAAAAAAACGCAATAAAAACTTTGTTTTGTTTATGTGTTTGGATATGGGACCGATTTTTTGTTTAAACAAATCTCAGTTGATATGATCATCATATAATATAAAAAAAGATGTGTGGCACTCGGGGACTGCCGCGGTAAAGCTATTGCATGCTATGCCTTCAAGCCACACCTCCGAGCCCGTCGGAGTGGGGAGCGTGAGGTTTTTTCGTTACGGAATTTCTGGATTCGGTCCCCGCGCTCAAGGCCCGCGATAGAAGCTATGCAATAGCTTAAAAATATACTAAATCCTACAAAAGTATACGAACCTATTACGCAACATAATATGGGGCAAAACAAATGTTATAGGTAAATTATACAGTTTATAAGTGTTTCCTACAATAAATATTGAAAAAATATCACATGCATCCTTATTAAATTATTCGTTCTTTCCTCACAAAAACACACATTCAATACGGTGTCAGTGATACCATTCATCACAAGAAATGACCCCTACTATGTTTATATAACTCACGATATTTCGCTTTCAGAGCACATTAATTTGTTGCCAATTAATTATAGATGTACGATTGAAACTTGTAAATTATATAATCTTATAATGATGCAAATATTACATGTTTTATGATGATCGATTTTTCGTTGCGGTAGATTTTTAAGGTTTATTGACTAAATTAGAAGCAGACTAACATTTAAATATGGTCATCGCCGCCAGACAACTTTGAAACCAATTATAAATTGATTAAATTGAAGTCTTAAATTGATATTAATAATAGATATTGCTCAGTATTGAGACATTGTTTTTTATCTACATCTCAATAAACTTATCTTATACATGAAAAATAATAGAAACATCAAAAAAGATATTTTTTCTCTAAATATCAGTCACAACGAACAGCGTAGGTACACATCTTGTTAAAACAAATTACTATTTCATTAATAGAGTTGTTATAGAGTTTCTCATCAAATAATCGAAAGCATTATTCGATCGACCCATAGTAAGGGATATCAATGTCGAAACACCGTGAATAATCGCTTAACATCGATTCTAATACTCACACTTTTTGCGAAGCTACGCCTTTGTTCTGTTTTTGCTTATTTGCATGTTTGGTTGTGCAAACCGTCCATCTGAGAAAGTGCTATTGTTCTTGCTTATTGGCTATTGATAGTAAACGTGGTCTGCTATATTAATATATTACACTTCCTGGTATGCAATGCGTACTAACTTTATAATTCAAAACGTGTGTCTTTATGATACAATAACATTATGAATGATTACAAAATATATTAATTACGTATATTTAATTTATTGAGATATTGTTCTGACTGTAAATCCAATATATTTATTGGTATATCAATTTAGTATTTCATGATTATTTGTTTTAATTTTAATACACAATTTACGCGATTAATAAGGAAGTTCTATGGATGTAACATATTTCCTCGATAAATCTAAAACAACAATAATTTTTCAATTTAAAGTAGTTCACGACATTTGCGCGTTCTATCAAACAAAATAGCTCTTCAGCTTTTTAATAAGTTAGATAAGTGAAAAAGCTTAATCAGATTTTAGTTGTTACGTGGTAAGAAAAACTAGTACATATTATAACTTTTATTTGAATTGATCACACATAATTACTCATATTGTAACCGTTTAAATTAAATATTGTGGACTTACCTATGTTCTAGTCCATATTCATATAATATGATCATTAGAGTTGAATGCTTTATTATTTAGAGTTATTAGAATAAATAAATAAATAAATGAAAAGGAGGAAACCATTGGACTATTACCATTCTAGACACTATTTGCAAATCATATAACATGCATTTGATTTAAACCGAAAAAATTCAGATCAGGTACTTTATAGGGAGTAAAAAAAGACAATTTATGAACTACATTATTATACTATACTATTTATATAAAGTATTAATATATTTATATAACTGTATTAATATGTAACGATACTTAATATTTATGACTATAAGAATTGCTAGTTAGAAACATTTATTTATGTGCGTTAAAAGAAAATGACTTATTTATTTTCACGAAATATATTAAGTTTTATATCTTTCACTATTCACTGACTCTTCTAGCGAGCGACGGGCGCTCTGTTCTATAAACCCCCCCCCCCCCTCCCTCCCTTCTGCCGGGGAGGAAAGGAGTAAAAGACTGGCTACCGGGCGAATTGGGCTTAGGTGGACGAGTACAACATTCGTACCAAATGGCATTGCTTTACTCAAAAATGTATACCTTTCCATACAAGCATGCCCATAAGAAAACGGACTATTCCGCTAAAAGCTCACCAAACTGTGGGTATACAATTTTGTAACATGTCATAATAATATCTCACGTGAAAGACGGGTCAAAGATTAATGTTTCGCATATTATGACCATATACATAGACCTAATTTGTTGGAATCTTAGATCGCAAGTGGATAAAACTTTATTCTTTGTAGAGTCATTTCGGTATACATCATGCATTTGGTTAAAATGGAATTACTTAGAGACCGATTTTATTGTTAGTTTTTATATTTCTGTTTACATATACGTAAACCAAAATAAAATGGACAGGTTTTCTTTCACATAGCATGTATATTTGGGCTACAGTACCTAAATACATTTGGCTTCTATTTAACCTAATAGTTACTGCCATAGTATAAAGAGTTACTTACTGTTAATGGCTTCTCATAATGCTTTTATCATGTACCTATCCTTAACTATTTTGTCACGACCTACTACACTTTTGGTCATCACTGCCCTATAGCTCATACTTACAACCTCGTTACCTTGCCAAATAAGGGCAAATTATGCAAACCTACAAAATCTCACAACAATTCAGTCCTTAACCATTTCAAAATAAGGTCAGTTTTTCTATTTCGCAATTTGTAGTCGTCATCTTTACTAGCGCTTACGTCACAAACATTTGTTTTCACTACTTTCGATTTTCTATACACGTATAAGATATAAGATAAATAAGTAATTATGCAGGTATTTTTACGGATAGTAACCACCATATCACATCTCCACTCATGTTAATAATATTTAATTGTAATTTATCATAAATTGTCGCTGAAATAATAGCTCTTGTACAATACAATAAGGTGCGTTACTGATGCGGTATGTGATGTAATTACAAGGTGATATTTAATGAAAATAATAGTTTTTATCTGAGGACAAATAATTTTTGACGTGACAACGTCTTAAATTAGGTTGCGGCTGGGAGTCACTTATGAAAAAGTGTAACGCTCGGTAACGTTACGATGAGTCACCGAACGAGAGAGAGGCCCGCCGAATGCCTTGCGTCTCTCTCCCACTCAACTATGATCGAGAAAAAGACGTTGTCACGTAAAATCTTCGCCCGTAAAACCGACTTTACAGGCAACCATTTTTTTTGTACTATTTATGTTTAGAAATATTATCGTCTATTATCATTTATTTTTTGCATTTATAGGTTTTTTTTATGCTTAATAAAGGCTGCGATAGCTCTATCATGCTCTATGTTACAAATTTTGTTATTATGTGTATTTCATCCTCTCGGGTTTACATGTTGTACATTCGTTATCTACAAATAAAATAAAAACTCAAATAATAAACTCTATCAGTGAAAAGTATATATTGCAAATACAATTTTGTTGGTAAAACAGTTTCTATCTCAATAACTTATAGCTCTCTCTTCACTATAGAAACCAGTCTAATCCATACATTACAAAGTTAATCTAGTAAAATAATCTCCACTAATTCTAGTTAAATACCCCGATGTTAAATTTCCTAGAAGCGAATGTTTGAATTATAATCTTGAATAACAAAAAAAAATCCGGCCAAGTGCGAGTCGGATTCGCGCACGAAGGGTTCCGTGCTATCTATAATAGAAAATCATTTATTGTATGGGGACCCCCTTAAATATATATTTTTTTAATTTTTTGTATTTGTTGTTATAGCGGCAACGGAAATACATAATTTGTGAAAATTTCAGCTATCTAGCTATCATAGTTTATGAGATACAGCCATGAGACAGAGATGAGACAGGCTTAGTAATAGGGTCCCGTTTTACCCTTGGGTACGGAATCATAAAAATGAAATTGAATTTGAAATTAACCGCCAGTGTATGGATTAATGTGTGAGGATGTTATTTGTCCACATTTGCGTGATTGAAAGATTGTGTATGATCGAAATTATCTCATCGCTAATGAATTAATAAAAACTGATTAGATGTTTGTCATGTTTATTAGTTTTTGCTGAATAATTAAAATGGTTTGAGTGTTATTATAGTTACCTATTAGTAAATGTTAACATGATCGATTTTACATGTTATTAATAAAATATTAATTTGTATTAATTCACATGGTAACATTATAAACTGAGGATACAACGGGATAAACAGAATAGTCCATAGATAATAAAGTAAAATAAAGAACCTAAATTAACTTATAAACCACATGTACTTTTATACGTTCATGTTCAAATCTGAAGCAGTTCAACACATACCAATTGCTCATAATTTAAGTTTTTCTTGTTTAAAAAAAATTACCAATTTACATATTAATATATATTTTCAATAAAATCAAAAGTAAAACAGAATGCTGTGAAGTCACATTGCCTAATGACGATAAAGGGAAGGGCCAGGCAGAAAGTGCAAGCGGACTGGTTTCATTGACATAATATAATATGTATTACATTATACGAGAAACCAGATCAAAATAGGTGGTTTTAAACGATTTTCGCGTTTATACACTAAACTATACAGGCTCAAATCCTTTGCAGTGCTTGAAGGTAAAGATTGGATCATAATTTATAGTGTTTATGGATTGTTATTGTGCGATATAGTTAAATGGATACGGATAATTTTGAGGATTTTTTATGAAAATGAGGTAAGAAAGAAGAGTTTTTGAAAAAGAAACCCAAGCACAGAAGATTATTTTCCAGATTATAAAATATTGAATCAAAGATTAAAAGTTTCAATATCCTGAGATCTGACTTAAAATCAACACAAATATACGTAGAAACTATTTAGTAATCTGTGCTTTTATTTTAAACCCACATATTTATACAACTGTAAATCATTGCAAAATTAATCAGTACAGACTCTTTGTCCAAAATTTATAAATATAAACGTGTCATTTACCCACGACTCTATTTCACGAATTAATTCAATTTGGACCATGTTTGGTCACGTTTGTCTACCTGATATAAAAGAATACAATATATTAAGTATATTATTTATCACATTAAATTATAGCATATTACCCTTCCATAAACCCCTAATTTATAATGCCTTTTATTAAAAGAAAAAAGTATACTTCTTATATAGAACATGCTTTCCCATACATTGGTATGTTATTAATCTATCTTCACTATTAACTTAATCAATTTTTGTTTATCCAAAAGTCAAAATGTAAATATATAGTCATTAGAATTGCATTTTGATTGTGAAATACTGGAATTTACTTGAATTTAAAGGTCACTTGTATCTGTTAGTGCGCGAATTATAATTGAATTAGCAAATGGTAAATGAACATACTTATATGAATGAGATAAAGTTTAATAGACGAGGAATGTCTTTATAGATACGAATAATAAAATAGCTTATGTAATTTAGGTTTTCATAGATATTAATTACCTAAATCTAGCTGCATGCTCATATTTTGTTTTAGGATATAGTATAGATAATATTATATATTTTATCGTTATAAGTTTTAAGAGACCTTTATTTCTATACATACTGCAGTAGTTTTGTAGTTTTCAATCTCAATGTTTTTGCAAAGATCAAAGATGTCGAAAAGTTTAAAAAAATCCACTTTAAAAAGAGCTTAAATAATACTATGTTATTGATTTATGAGTCTTGGTCTCTGAATATGAGTCATTCAATGTTATAGATTTGTACTGTTTTTTATCATAGCCTAGTGTGAAGGTCGGTTTCATAATATTAACCTTATTTAAGGCTCTATAAAATTTACTTTATCTTGAATCACACTAAACTTTTATGTGTTATTTTATCTTTAATATTTACTCTGGCATTTTGAATGAACGTTGTTTATGTTGTTGTTTAGCTTAATCTAAACAAACTTTTAGATATGTTTTTAAATGTCAGATGAAATAAATGGGATTGCTGGTCAAGTTTTGTAAGACATGGTAGTATCTACATAATACGAACAAGATTAAGTTATTAGTTTTATAATAAAATTGCCCCGTATTTCATTTATATATGAATTATTAAATGTTTTTAATAGATTTAGTTATTTATCCACTTAAAATATTAATTTTTAACGTCAACAATCAACATAGTGTCAACATACAGTCCTTAAAATTTAATTTAATAATTTTAATAAAGTATCAAGGCTGAAATATTCGCTACCTGCTACGACTTGTGACAAACCATCTCCTTGTGGAAGTAAAAAGTCAAGGAAGTCGTATGAATGTAGAATGCGGTGATACATTAAAAAATCAATTGAAAAAAGATGCAAATGACCATCTGATTGACGGAAATTACGTTGAAACGTGTTCTTTTAGACATTTTCGCGTAAACATAAGCATTTGGTCCGGTTTCTTATATAAAGTTACGTAAATTTGAACACGTGACTATAATTAAGTGTCATAAGCATGTGCTTATACAAGAAGTGCGGTAACTTTAGGTTTTAAGTGGATATTTATGTATCTGTATGGTTGGATGGTGCTTATAAAATTATTAAGTATCATATTAGCAAGAATTACCTTGGTTCAATTTGTACTAATAAATTTGGACATTTTTTCGGATATAAAGTTCGTTATTTAATTATATTATTTAATAAAATAATCGCTATTTAATTATGTAAATTGATTTTTTAAAGATAGATCCATTTAGCACTATTAACATTATCTACTTACTAATAGGTAACAAGAACGAATAAAATGACAATTTATTTACAATAAAACCAATAAATCAATGTAAATTGTAAATATTGTTACTCAAATGCCAGGAAAGAAGTAAATCGAATAACATATTTATTAGAAATAATGCGGTCATAATAAATAACAAATTATGTGTTACGGAAGCGTTCAGCCGGACGGAATCTATTAATAAAATATCAAACAGACTTGTTGATTAATTTTCTTACACTTTACGTAAGTTATATGATTTTGCTAGGCCTGTGATAGATTCTTCATTATATTATTATATTTTATTGTGTCTGGAAATTTTATTATTACATTTTTTAATAATCAATTTTAATGAAAACAAGACGAAATATTTATTTAGGTAGAGGAATTTAAGTGGATAATATGGTTTAGATGAAGTGGTGTAAAAAGCTATTTATTTTTATATTAAAACTAGCTTTCCACCCGCGGCATCGCCCGCGCAGTCAAAGAAAAAACCGCATAGTTCCCGTTCCCGTGGGATTTCCGGGATAAAACCTATCCTATGTCCTTTCTCGGGTATCAAAATATCTCTATACCAAATTTCATGCAAATTGGTTCAGTAGTTAAGGCGTGATTGAGTAACAGACAGACAGACAGACAGAGTTACTTTCGCATTTATAATATTAGTAAGTATTAAAATGAAATTTTCACATCCTACTATCATACTACTAGGTAAGTAAAGGTTATTAACGTGTCAGTTTGTAAGATAAATGTTTGTTCGTGTACGCAAAAAAATATCCGATTTAATTGGATTATATGAAGATTAGACATTGGATTATTAAATAGACTTGCACGACCGTGTTCTTTTTTTTTTCTATATATCACGCGAATCGACCGGCAGACTGAAGTTAAATAAGAATAAACAATAATAAATTAATGTGTAATAAATATAGCTACACTAGCTGTGCTGTGCGGTTTCACCCGCAGTGCTCCGCCCCTGTTGGTCTAAGCGTGATAATAATATATAGCCTATACTCTATATCCTTCCTCGATAAATGGGCTATCTAACACTGAAAGAATTTTTTATATTAGCGCGTTCAAACAAACAAACTCTTCAGTTTTATAATATCTATTAGTAAAGATTAAAATCTACAGTTATCTGTGCAATCTGTCACTTCTGCTGATTACGTAATATGGGCCAATCACGTCATCGCGTTTTTTGTGCTGTCATAAAATGACATTTAAACATGATTGCAACAATAGCACACATAATTCTGCAATTCGCCTAATTCTACATAATTCCATACTTAACTATTATTAGATTTGAATTAATGTTTTTTTCAAATTGCCATTCAAATTGGTGGGTTTTTAGCTCTGGGTTTCCCTAAAGATCATTTGCGCTTTTTTTAAAGTAACGACGTGTGATACAATCGGTTTAATTGGAATAATTATAAATTCGGAGATTAAAGGCTACATGTAAAATAATTATAAAGAAGACATGTTATAAGTCTCGACTTCCTTAGTAACAACACGTCTGGTATATTTGCGTGTGTTACTTTTATTTTCCTTTTTTATTTGTATAAACTGTTTGAGTTTTAATTTAACGATAATGACCTATATATGTACAATACTTGAATGCCAAATCAGAGTTTAACTAAATTGTTCTGTCTATAATATCTCATTACAATCAATCCCGGACTATAAAAAATCTTTGCAAAATTTCAATACCACCTGTTTTCTAAACTACACAAGGATATTTTTGCAAAGAGCAACACATTAATCATATAAATTACGATAGACGTTGCAACATGAACACTAAGATGGTGGTACAGTCGAGTCTCGTTAATTCAAACCTGCGATAATTCGAACCTCTCAATAATTCAAAGTTATCACGAGGTCCCTACAAAATCTCTTGATATTTCGAAATAAATCCATACATTTTTGTGCACTTGGTAATTCGAATGAAAATACCATTGCTTTATAACAAAACGACGCGTTAATTCGAACTCATCGGCGTCCAACACTCGACAATTCAAAGTTGCAGAGAGAAAGAGGCGAAAAGATTGTAAGCAGGTAGTCAGGTAGGTACATTTTGCGACAAGTTCAAACTTGTTCAATGAGCCGTTGTTTTTGTTATGATTAGTTTGACTTTAAACTTCTCATAAATTGGTATGTTTAGTTATCATTCGGTTACTGTAGAATAGCATTTAATAAATAATAAATGAATTTGAATTTGAATAATTGATTAACACTTAATAATTCGAAGTTTTATTTTTTTCTCTCACAAATTTCGAACCATTTGATATTTCAAACTCTTGATAATTCGTAATATTTTGAGTGTCCCTCGAGTTTCGAATTAACGAGAGTCGACTGTAGTATAGTTACCGCTAGCGAATGTAATCTATATAATTATATATTACGTGTATAACATTCCGTATAAAAACTACTGTTAAATGTCATGAATACTTCTTTTTGCGATATATTGCTTTAAACTAAGGTCTATATTAACAAACATTATTTCAAATGTGTATGTTTATATAAAAATTGGTGGTTAGTATTGTGTTCTGTTGATGATTAGTGGATTTCGTTGATGTAATATGTAATAACTATCAATGATTTTTTAATTCATAAGACATAAAAGTTAAATATTCATATTTTAACATTTTTTTTCTCAAGTCTCAATAAACTTAAGTACGATTACATTGTAATTATACGATTTTTTATAAAAGAAGGAAATATAAGCACAATTGTGAAGTGTTTTCGCAATAGGAATTAATTGGTATAATTTAAGTTTTAATCATTTTACACGTTAATTACAAATATGTTTCTTGGTTTACATAATTGTTTTTTAAGAGAAATAATTACATGCTGCGTAATAACTAATAAGTGCATATAAATATGTAAGAAACAATGAATCAATAAAATGAAGTAAAATAATATTATCACAGACAAAAAATGTGCAGAAAGATAAAATTGAAAATTATTAAAAAAAATATGCATAACAAGGCAACATCTAAATCGCATTTTTAAAAGATATAGACAAAAAAAAACTAGTGGCATTATTTAAATTGCAGTAAATTGAAAGTAACTCATAAAGAATTACGAAAAAGATATAAGTACTCTTTGGTCTCTGGTCTCTTTCATATTCATGTTCCATATTTGAAAAGTAAGTACTAACTGGCCATAATTATTTTAAGAGAAAAAAAAAGAAGAAAAAATTAAGCGCAATTTTTTTGTTCACAAACTAATCTACATAATTATTACGATTATTAATGGTTTATTAACTGTATCACGAAGTTGGCAAAACGGCAATCAAGTAATTATATCAAATGGTGTGACCGTGACTGTGGAGATGAATATTTCATTGTGGATAATACAATATGTTTACTTTGTAAGCATTGAACATTTTTATTAATACTGAAAAATTATATCGAATTTATATATTTTATTAAGAAATTATTTTTTTCTATAAATATTCAGACATTTTGACTCATAATAATATGTATAAACATTTGTATTGATGTGATATCAAGACAAATAGACAACATCACAAGTTTCCTAAAACAAAAGAAGAAATTTAAATATTATTTTGTACATTTAATTAAATCTTTAATAATATTACACGTGTATTATAGAGTCGAAACAATTAATCAATATCCAATTTAAAGAACCAATTTTAAAGGTCTACCAGTTTCAATCTGTATTCAGTTAACACAACCTACTAGATAATAAAATACCATATTTAAAGACAAAATCAAGGGAATCCTATCCTACTAATATTATAAATACGAAAGTTTGTGAGAATGTATGTGTGTATGTTTGTTACTCTTTCACGCAAATACAAAGGCGGATATTCTAGTATGTAATAATGCATACCTACCTGATACCATTCAACCAACTTGTTCATAGCGACGTAACTAAAATCAATCAGTCAATGAATTCTGAGATCATCCATCATTTATGATAATAGAAAAATCTTGTAAATAATTAGTATCTTCATTATTGAATGGCTGATTGAAATTGCAATTTAATTGATGTATAACATGATTTTATCGAAGGATTGTAATTTAAATGTCCTATTGATGTCGGACATCATTATTCATAACATAATTTAAAGATTGAACGGTGCGCTTTTATAGTATAGAAATTTTGCTAATGTTATTCTTATAGTTTCTTTTAAAATATTATTTTGAGACGTTCGTCCATAGTTTTATTTTGCACTATTCTGTCATTTCGATTCCCGTTCGCCGTTAAAAATGTCTGATTAAAATAATTTATAATTCCATGTTACGCAAAGAATATCCTATTCCTAGTTATATAAACAATCTAACAAAACAAACAACTACTACCTACGAATTGTGCTACGAATGTAGCATGAAAATAGTTTGAAAATAAAAAAGTTTGGAAAATCCAAAAGTGCACGCCTCATAATCTCAGTCGATATTTTTTTTTGTTTATTTAATAACAATTAAACCACATCGAATCAGACCCTGAAAAATGAAAGGGTTCTATTCCTGAGCATACTCAAGCGTAAGAGAAAAAAAAGACTCGATTAGTAAAGTATTTCGGTCGCTATCGTGTTAACAAGAAAATCCTCCGCACATACAGACACACGGACGTCCAAGACAGAACTTTTTTAAACTGTTTTTTAACTAGTTTAAATAACAAAAATGACATCAAAAATATCATGAATGTTAAAAATAGTGTTTTTTCTTAATATGTGTGTGTATGTATTATCTTACAAGTGCAATGTATGGATACATAAAGACATTTTAAGTTTGAAAAATCAGATGTTTTGCGCGAAGTGACAGTAGTACCCACCTCAACGCTTCGCTTATGAGGCGTGCAATAGTGTATAAATTACAATAGATATACAAATAGCATTTTATGTGAGCGCTGCACTACAATTATACCACGTTTGACCTTTTATCGCGATTAATATAAATATGATTATCAATACAAATACACACGTAATTACACGCTACGGATAACAGGAAATAGGATAATTTTCACGATTAAATATGAGTGAATAATTGCAAATAAGCATTAATTATTTCCCACGATTAAATATGTAAAAGAAATTAAAAGATTTATTATTTATATCTCGTTTATTTCTGCGTAATCTTATGAAGTAAATGAATGATAATGTTATTTGAACATTTATTGTTTTATTCCTATTTTCATGAAACTGAATTCACACTGCACGACTCTTTATTTTTTTGTTTTAAAATTTAGTTGGGAAGTAGAAGTTTCTACGTTATATGTATGTTTTAAATCATTTGAATTGAGTACAGTAAAAATGCGCATCCATAAAATATAAAGAGTACATATTATATTACTTTTATTAAATAGTTCCTCTATTATAGATGACGCAGTTGACACTCGACGGATTATCATTATCTGTCTCGGATGTGTCTAGGGAAATGTCATAGTTCATAAGCCACTCACTAAATAAACAATAACAAGATTTATTTCCGTTGTTACAGATCCCTGAATGGACTAGTGAATAGCTGGCTTCTATATAAATAAGTCGTAAAGCATGAGTATAGTTTCTTTGGGAAATTTATAGTATTTTTGCAATGGCGTCTGTGAAGTCAGTTGTTTGGACAATCGGTGGGGTGTTGTGTCTTCTGGGGCAGATTTTGGGGCTGGACAATGGTTTGGCGCTCACTCCGCCTATGGGCTGGTTGGCATGGGAACGGTTCAGATGTAATACCGACTGCAAAAATGATCCTGATAATTGTATAAGGTAAGAACAATGTTTTACTATGTTATACTTTGTTTGTTTATGGTTTGTTGTGGAAGCCTTCGGTGGAAGCTTATCATTCATGTGAATAGGAAATCTTTGAAAAAAGGGTGCCATGTTAGGTTTTGTTAAAAAGATTAATTTGTAACGATCTTTATTGATAGGTATTTAATATCAACTAATAACTAATCGGTTATTTTAAATGGGTAAATGCAATTTTATACGAAGCTTACGTCCGTATAAAAAATAATATGTAAGTAAGTTAAGTATTTCATAGGTAAATAAATATAGAAAACCATTTACGATATTAAATATCCATCAGGAAACTTAATGTTAATGTAAATATGTTTAGTGGATATTACGAAAATCCAGTCGTAAATTGGTAAATTACGTATAATACCCGTATGTATTAGCGTTATTGGTAAATATGCGATAGGCGCGAAGAGAATTTGTCGCGGGTACTGATTTCATATGCTGAATGAATTATATTCACTAGTTGGCTGCCCCGTCTTCGCCTTTGTAAGGTTGGTACTATCTTCTCTAGATACAGGTTTAGCAATTTTGTATACTTGAGAGTACATACTTAATAACTTTCGTATTTATAGTAGATATGATCAGGGTTAAAATTTCAATCACACTAGCACTTGACTTTGAAATTTTACCTTTGTTAAGTAAGCTGTAAGAGCAGTTAAAAATTAATGTTCGTAAATTGTTATAAACATGATTAAAATATTATCGAATGTACAGGAATAATCGTTTTATTTTTAGCTATTTACTTAACGCCTTGTTATACAAACGAGCCATAAAAACATAGGAAGTATAAATCCATATTATTATGAACGTAGTATAGTATACTTATAGGTTACATAATTAATACGATACTCTAGGTCTAGGACCTAGGTATTTTGAATAACTAGATACTATTTTCGCAATAAATAAATTAAAACCCAATAATATCATTTCAAGAATTTAGAACTGTACAAATCGCTAAATATTTGTTTTCATTAATATGTACTTGGTTTATTTTATTTTATATTTGGTTTTTATTATTAAAGCCTTAACTTTAGGGTCAAGCTGCAAAGGTCTTAAAATATAGATCTTCCACAGTGTTCAGCATAATATGTAGGTACACTACCTTTTGCAAATTTTATAACACCTTTCATTACTTTTATTACCTATAATACAGCATACGAAATACGAATACGTAGTTACTTCATTAAAATCACTGCACAGTGTGGCTGCCCTTTGTGCTTTTTAGTTTTTATTGAATGCTATCATATTGTTCGTTTTCATGCACAATATATAATACAATACATTATAATACAAAATACGCTTCCAGCGACCGTCTATTCCGCACAATGACGGACATCCTGGTCTCCGAGGGTTATGCTGCGGCTGGTTATGAGTACATCAATGTTGACGACTGCTGGCCTGAGCGGGAGCGGGACCCGAGGGGCCGCCTGGTGCCCGACAGGGAGCGCTTCCCGTACGGCATGAAGAGTCTGGCTGATTATGTAAGTGATTGTTTGTAGCAAGGTTTTGTACACGTGTGGAAAAGTATACATCGGTTAAGGCGGAGGAGCATGCTTTGGCATGAATTGAGCCAGCTTGCACCGGGGAAGTCATGTCAAAGGAAAGTCATGCTGACAGAAGAACCATGTGGAAATAGTAGCATGTAAACCTGTAACTCTGCTGGGTAAACGACTGTAGTGGTGTATAGTGGGTCTCAAAAGTTCTAATACGTGTTCGTAGGCTTTTTTGTTTTTATTATTCTTCTCACCTTTCTCTCTTCTATATTATTGATGTGTTACATTTTTTACTGGCTATTTATTCGAAAATGGAGATAATAAGTGTAA
This sequence comes from Colias nastes, assembly GCA_907164665.1. NCBI lineage: Eukaryota > Metazoa > Arthropoda > Insecta > Lepidoptera > Pieridae > Colias > Colias nastes. The sequence goes on from CAJQZM010038964.1 coordinate 66,084, forward strand.
AGCCTAGCAGATTATGAAATACGTGTATCTAGGTGTCTTCTAATTTATAATTAACGTCGTATTTATAACGCGATTTATTAATTATATTATTCCACCTACCGTTTCGTTTTACAAACGATGACAGTGCGACGACATTCGTAATATATTATCATGTCAAAAAAATATGTAGTCTTTAATTTCTAAACATTTTTTTAACTTTAGTACCTAATATAACAACGTCGTCAAGTTTCACTTTTTCCTCTAGAATTCGGAATGTCTCCATAGAAACTGTGTGAAGTTTACTTTCGCTAGTAATTTGATCAAAAATAGAGGGAAACGAAAGTAAATCTATGATCATTATTATCATTAACTATCTTAAAATCTTGTACATTGGTGGCGTGTTTGTTGTTATGTCAGTCAAACAGACAGACAGTTCTTCTCGATTCGTAAGATCATGTAATTGATACATGCTAATAATGTAATTATTTTTTATATATGTTTATATTTTTTTTACGTTCATGCCATCTAATTATAAATAATAATAATCAGCGTGTGATATTTATTGCTGCTTCCGTTATAGCATCTTTTTATTTATATTATGCTATGAAAACTTGATAATCTTTTTTAATTGTTTATCTGCTTGTGAAGGTCAAATTTTGAATAGCACGAACCAATTGTAATTATTGTAACTAATGTAACAAAGAGCTTCTTATGTCAGCACTCTATCTCAAAATTCTTTTAAAAAGTCGCGAACTACAAACAAAATAAAATACAAAAAAAGCTTTTTCTTCAAACGAGCGGTATCCCTATTTCTGTACAGTGGAATAACCCTCACATTTACGGTTTACAGTTGAAATAATTCGTCTTGCGTTGCGTGTAGTACATTCTCGCCAGATCTCCGTGACGACGTCATTATACGATGAATAAATCACTTTTTAGATCAATTTCAATGACATAACACAGGCCGTTGATCCAGCTGCAGCGGTCTTTTGTTGTTTAAACGGAGAAAATGTACGCATAGGATTGCGTTTGTGCGCACATGGACTATGTTTTATTTATCGTTTGCTGTGTGATACTCCTTTTTGGGTGTTTCGTGTTTGCGTTATGCTTAGATTCTAGATATTGGATGCGTTAGTTTAAGAATTTGTTAGTAGTTATAAGTTGGTGGGTTTTTTGTAACTAGTGTGTGTTTTAGGTTTTGTAAGGAACGCTTTTTTAATATTTTTAGCAATTGGCTTTCCGCTTTGTTCGTGATTCCAAATGCCATTCGATCTAATGAATAAATGATAATTTTCTTAAATTCTTGTATTCTTATATATTTTTTAATTTAAATAGAGGTGTAAGTAATTTGCTGACCTTATAAAAATCCAAACTTTTTTATGACTACGTTCCCACTACCTTACTTACTAACTTAGCTAACTAACCTTAGCTATTTATTTAATGAAAAAATGTTGTAAATAAAAGTTGTTCATCGAAAAACAATCTACAAAAATGGTCTGATATCATTTCTTCGTAAAATTATAAAAGAAAGTTTTATTGAAAAATATAAACATCTCTAATTTATGAACATTTTCGCTTATAACTTTTTTATTTATAGTTCTACGACAAAAAGTTACTGAACCAAAGTTGTAGAGAATTTAATTTGCAACAAATAATGTTAACATTGTTTTATTATCAGATAAATAGTTTAAGAGATATATCGTTAAAACCATTTCAACCGCTATTTTCAAGATGGCGGCCGTGGGACAAGGGTGGCGACCCCACAAACTTGGTTTTAGCTTCACACTGACCCCCCCTACACATCAAAAAAATAAAATTGCGTCCTCTAAAAAACGCAAGGTTAGGCCTAAAAAATGTAACATTTCAATGGACTATAAAGAAAATTGTAACAATAGTACTAAAATTTGTTATGCATCATGTCAACTTTGAAATAGTTCTATGAATAATTGTTATACTGCCATTGTCAATAAAATGATAGTCATTAATAAAATAGCACTATCAAACGCAACTGGTCTACTGTAATTACATCGTGACAGTCTTTCTTTGACTTTTTGTTCATTGTTAGGAACTCTCACGCGTGTCTTAGAAATTGTATTACGAAATCAAATGGACAAAAGTGTCCGTTTGTAGGTATTTCTCTTTATTTGGTTTCTTGAATGGGTCTATGATGTAATGGTTGTTGATCGATGTTGTAGGATTTTAATATTAATGGAAATTTTTATACGAAATTTGAGGAAATTGTTTTGTTCACATAATATACCTATCATGTTTGTTTAGCAGAGATCGGTGAGCGATAATAATGACATCTCTTGTAGGTAGGTACCATATTATTTTTTCTGAAGTGTAGCTATATTTGGCAGCAGAAAATGTTATTTTTTGTCTTCTCATTTATTTTGACAACTATGAATCATTCTATGTGTAGATATCAAAGCAACGAAATAAAAATTTATTTGTCATGATTTAGATTTTAGATGAATGGGTATGTTAAAATTAAAACAGTTAAGAAAGTAAATAAATTATCATTACAAAATATACTGTTAGTTAGTCTATAATTGTAAGCAAATGAATGCAAATCAGAAGAAAGTTTGTGTCAAGTTCACAAGGTTATCAGCGCTCGGATGCGCACGTGTTATTGATGAGGTTAATATAAGACATGACGGTAACGATAATGAGGATTTTCTTTTTTCTGTATTGTCTTTTTTATTTACATCTTTTGCTAGTTATATGTGGTTATATGCTATTCGCACGTATCTTATGGGGAGATGTATTCGAATAGCATACGCCTTAAATAGTATGAAGGTACATAAGGATCTTAGCTGGGTAATTTGTGTGATAACGGTCATTACGGAAACGCACTTAAAAATATTAATCTTAGAATTACTCGACGTTATTCTTTGTTCGTAACAAAAATTTACTTTTACGCTCACTTGAAATGCATGAACACGATTATAGGAATTTTCTAACAAAGCGACTATTGAAAAGTAAATTCCCTTGGATGTCTCAGTTCCTGCATTATAAGAACGTTAATGGGCTAATGACAACGTGTGTCGTGAAGATAATTGATTAATTCTGTATTAAAAATGTATAGATTATAAGAAATATCACTCTTATCATAATCTTATTATGCACTAACTGTTCTAAGTCATTCATTTTCTCAGCATTCACTTTCTCAAATCCTTGAAATTCAATAATTGGTTAAGTTCAACAACTGCGAGCAAAGAGAAATGCGTAAACATTTTTTTTTAATTGGGCACAGACTAAATATTTCTTATTGTGACAACCAAAGAGGTATTTGGTAAAGAAGATTACTGGCCGGTTAGAAAAAGTGACCTGAGCGCTACTATTAAAAAAAAAAACATTAGAACAAAGGTATATTTAAATTTCTATGAGCACTAACTTATGACAGTTCTATAGTACATTATAAAATACATTATTGCAGTGTGAAGGAAAGTAAAAGTTTGTTTATAATAATATCATTTTTCTAACCGCTCAACAAAGCCGTGAACACCTCATTACTTTGAAAGAATGCGGTAGATGACAACTGTATATTTATTTGTGTTGAATTGAATCCATTATAGCGAAGAATTTGCGGCTTATTCGATTTTATAATGCGGTATTAAAAACGTTTCCAATATGTTTTTTCGTAATAGAGTCATTGTCCATTTATATTCAATTTCTTACAGTGTTTTTGTGCGATTCGTGTACAATATAGAGCCTAGTCGTAGTCTGCTTGATCAAACACCATAATTTACTTATTTACGGTAATTTTGTTATTCAATACAAAATATTATTATTCAGTTAATAATATAAAACAATAATTTGTTGCAAAATATACGCTTATGCTCTTATCCCATTTAACACTTCAGTGCAAAATGCAATAGGTATCCATAAAATAATATTAAATAATAAATTCTTTTAATAATCTGAGAAACCGAGTCTTTAATGGTTTAAACACAAAACCAGTATTATCGTTTGGGTTACAATTTAGCATATTTTCTCAGGATCGGTCAACGACATCACATACGACATTTAACAAAATATTTGCTCACGAGCTAAAATGTTTGCAAATACTCATTTTCTACTTCTAAATTTGCATGAACAGTTACTTTCCTGTAATAAAATCAACAATACTTAACTATTTATTCAATAAAGAAAATCAAACTAGTTACGTATTTGCTATAAAATATTAGGTAGGTATCTAACTAATAAAGAGGGATTCAATCTTTGTCTTTTATGTCATTAAGATTCTTCAATTTTGGCACAGACTCTCTCGTTATGATTCAAAACTTTTTATTGTTTTAAATATAATACGTAATTTAGCCTTTCTACAAGCTTTTTTGTTCATTTCATTGATGTCCTTAAGAATCATTCTGATTTTGTTCGATATGTTATAACTTATAAACCTATAGCTTAGCAGTGCACTCTATGTTATTAGTTAGTACCTACCGTATCTACTATGGCTAAGCAGTGCACTAGCGCAGTTCAAAACCTGTCGTCTCTATGGAAAATGCAGATGATCCGCTGACCCAACATGCATTTTCAAGATGGCAACCCACTTTCCCGCCAAATGAGCACAAATCGGGCTGAACAAAAAACGTCACGGATATAAGACGATTTCCATAGACGTTATGCTCGGGAGGAAAATCTCATTTTGTGGGCAACTTTCTTTTGCAATCTCATCAAATTGTTTATGCTTATTTTATGCAATTCAATTGCATTGATGGATGTAATTTTGAGACATCTAATTTACGTACTCTCTTTGAAAATATGAGTAATTCTTTCAATTGTACGAATTTCATTTTTACAATTTCAATAGACTCCAATTGCTAAATCATAGTGCGTTTCTAATAATAATATATAATTAGACACTATACATATTCATACACTGTTATCCACATATTTTTAATTGATACCAATATAGCATGCCTCAGATGCAAATCATGTACATATATATATAATATTGCACGCCTCTTAAGCGAAGCGTTGAGGTGGGTACTACTGTCACTTCGCGCAAAACATCTGATTTTTCAAACTTAAAATGTCTTTATGTATCATACATTGCACTTGTAAGATAATACATACACACATATATTAAGAAAAAACACTATTTTTAACATTCATGATATTTTTGATGTCATTTTTGTTATTTAAACTAGTTAAAAAACAGTTTAAAAAAGTTCTGTCTTGGACGTCCGTGTGTCTGTATGTGCGGAGGATTTTCTTGTTAACACGATAGCGACCGAAATACTTTACTAATCGAGTCTTTTTTTTTCTCTTACGCTTGAGTATGCTCAGGAATAGAACCCTTTCATTTTTCAGGGTCTGATTCGATGTGGTTTAATTGTTATTAAATAAACAAAAAAAATATCGACTGAGATTATGAGGCGTGCACTTTTGGATTTTCCAAACTTTTTTTTTTATATTATAACGATTATAAATTGGACTTATTTAAAGACAGAGTGGAATAAAAACTAGAAAAGATCATATTTTTAGCATGTTTGATATAATTGGTCGTTGTTTGACATTTTCGAAGCATGCCCGTGACCCACATCCCGCCCTTATAATATGTTATCGGCATTGTTATCAGATCAGAAGCGTGGGAAATCACGTACAACACTTGATATTTATCTCTTAGTACGTGCGCTAGTTGGATCCGAAGAAGGGCCTAATTGGATAGTTTTGTGAGAAATAGAATTTTAAAATGACAATTGAAGATATGGAGAGAGCAAAGTAAGAGAATATTAGTGTGGTATATTAGAGGCTAATTGGTTGTTGATATTTTTAAAGTAATAATAAAACAATAAGTAGGTTAATAACATAAGTAGGTATACGACTTACAAAATATGAACTTTGGCAAGTCATGTGGTGTGTAAATGATCAGAACTTTAGTCATATACCCTTTAAAAGGCCTGTTTAATATAAAATAATATGAAGTTATACAGTTATTATGACACACCAATTATATATCCGGACACTAAATTTACTAAATGCAATAGGACTTCCCATCATAATTGCAGTTTAGCCGTTTAGGATGTAATTTCAATAAAAAATTAAAGGAAATCGAAGCAATAAAATAACTTAAAATTTAATGCGTATATCTGTCAAGTAAAAAATAATGCATTTATATTTATGTATGTATTTGAAACAGTTCAGGGTGAACTGGGCGATACATACGTCGATTAGTTTAATTAATTTACTGGTATGGATATAGCGGTTAGCGAAAACGGATATTTTGACGTTTCAATGTCGTGACCACCGTGTGAAAAAGTGGCACTAACTCTAGTAATAATACGAATAATTATTTTAACAAAAAACTTAACCGCCTTCAAATGATCTGATTTGGACTAAATTTAAATATGTACTAACCGGGAAGGCACTAGCTTTCAAATAAAAAGAATCACCCAAATTGATTCCTCCATTCGAAAGTCCTGTTGAACTCAAAGAAAAAATACATTTTAATTGAGAACCTCCTCGATTTTTTTTTATGTTGCATAAAAAGTGACTCCACAGTCCACCACTCGTGCTAGTGCAGCTAAATATCGTATTCATTTCGCCTTTTTATTCATAACATAATCGCAACACAAACAATGGTAACTCATTAGCAATGGCTCTAGCCGTAACAGATAATATTATAATACTATTCTTGATACTATACTATACGTATGACGTACTATGAGACTGTCAATTCAGACAAGCGAAGGTTGGATTAAAAGTAAAAAATGCGACGCCCAATTAACTAGGTCAAGTTTATCGAATAAGAGTAGCGGTTTTAATGTGATTTTGTACGTTTACTTTCACTCTCTGATTAGCGTTTTTTAATTCTTTTAAATTACATTTTATTTTATTTTGTAGCTGATAGTTTACGTAATTTTATTGTGAAAAAGCTCATTATTTATTCATTTAGAGGATTTTTTACTCTTTTTTAAATAAATTTTATATTTGAAACAATTTACTTTTACTCAACGTTATATCACTTATTTAAATAATCATTCAATTTGAGGAGAATAAATTAATGAGCTAGCAGCATTTAAGGATTTCAAAATGGCTGTCACGAATAACGTATAATAATTATATCACGACTATTACATTACGAAAACCAAGTATCAGATGTAGATACTTAAAAACCTTTCAATTCTTCATTCTATAGCTTTTTCTGATCACATCGGCCGCAATCTCATTATATCACAATTGTGTTGCGACACAGCCCTTGCTATGTGAATGGAGAACAATACATAACAATAACATATATAGTGGAGCTAAAATCTTACGATCTGATCCGACCTTGAGGAAAGGATAGGCGTGGGAACGCCTATGTCGTGTTGTTGAAGACAAAAGGCGTCAAAGTAATTTAAATTACTGTTTGTTGTGGCGATATGGTAATCATATCAGTTTTGGAAGGCATTGTTAAATTGCGTGGACGTGGCGTTAGGGTTGTCAGTTTTGTGTTTGTGCACGAAATTAAAAAAATATAAACAGGAATTGAATTTGTGGATGTTGACTAGTGTTGCGGAGGGTTCTAAGTATGCTGCGATAAAGTATCTAGGATAAAATGATTAAAACCTTGGTAGAGGCTAGAGCGAACTTTGATTGTTTGTATCCTTATGAAAAAAACTCTATAAACACTTATTAAAGTAAGTTTTAAGGAGATAAGTCTTATCTATACTATCAAAAATAACAGTAACTGTGAATGTAAAGCTAATCTAGATTTATTGACAGTAAAGAAAGAACACTTAACAATATACTGGCTCACTTGCTGCAGCCCTATAACAGACCACTTTTAAAACGTTCATACCCCATTGACATTAGTATTAACCAATGATTACCAAGCTTATTAAAGAAGCATCAGCAGAGCTGCGAAAACTTTTCTGGAGATTGTCTTGAAATAAACAAATAGACAACTAAGTGCAGTCTAATTGAAGCTATGCAATCTTGTATTTATATGTCAGTGTTTACAAACGAGTCTGTGGAGGAAGTCATTATATGTTGCCACAGTGGCACATTTCGTAACTATCCGAGGCGGCAAACACTTTCCCACGCACTACGCTTCTGTAAGGGAATCACGATGTTGAATAAAACTGTAGATGCTGGATGGGTGTCGAAATAATAGGACAGGTACGGTGATTTGTCGCGAGCGAGTCGAAAATTGACGACTGTATTACTGGCAGGTTGCGGTGGTCTTAGTAGGGTTGTCAATGTTGATTTTTATATTAAATTTAATAAAATAATAGATGAGAATTATGAAAATGTGATTCTTATTGAAAATGTCTATCAGTTTAAACAAAGAAAATTATTGAAGAAATATTAATTGTTACCTCACATTCATTGTACTTTTAAATTACCGCCAGCTGAGAGATTTGCAATAATATATCTATTATGTTAAATGTTAAGAATGCAATGTCTTCTAACATGTAATGTTCATATATTATGTACAGATATAACAGGTCTTTAAAATACTATATTGGCCTTTGATATTTATATAACATCGCCATATGTCATCATATAGTCATCCAATTATTTCTACTCTATAATTCACGAGTAATAAACGCACAAGACAAAGCTTTTATAAACCTGCGATTTCATAAATGTCAATAAATGTAATAATATTATACCCTCAATAAATTTACGCCTACAAGTCGATATAGGTAAATGCTTATTATATGAACGTATAAACTTTGACTGGCGCACCCATAAGTATGTTGTTTCGACAAATATCATATTATATTATTAATGATTTGATTCATATTGAAACTAAATTACTTTGTGCTTTTGCATTTACAAAGTTCTTATATTACTCTTCCAAGAGATCGTTTTTTCATAAAATATATTTGAAATGTGTATGTTTTGCATGTGAATCTTAACATAGACAACTTGACGTTAAAATTATACTCAAATGAGTGTACATATCGTTTCTTGTCCAAGGTAATATTCTTTTATTCGGTCAGCAGACCTTTTTGGACAGGAAAAATTTTATAGCCCCTAAAAACTTTTTTCATTCTTGAGGTCGTGAATCGTGATGCATGAACGATCCAATGATCACATTATATATTTAACCTGACTAATAATTTGATAAAAACAATCCAGTTTTTATTTTATTAGATGTAACCTTCAAAGTTCCGAATCAGTGACTCATATCATAAATCATAATCGAAGATTAGCCAGTTTTTTCGCTCTATTGTATCTCATTTTCGACAGTCGATTGTTATCGAACATTGACCAATAGTTAGTGTATAATTTGTATATATCATAAGGATATGATTAACATAGCTAATCGATTTTATATGTTAAGGTTGTTTGGAATATAACCTTGAACGAAAGCAGTTATGGGGTCATTGCGTACGTAAAACTTATTTCGAATAAGGCCGATTATTAAAACTGAAATTACCTATTTCTGCTTTAGGTACAACTTCACAAAAGCTTTTATGATGACTATAATATTTTCAATAACGGAATGCCTCACCTACTAACCAATCACATAGAAAATATTTCAGTTAATTCAATTAGAGCTTTTATATCACGTATTCTTGACACAAACGTTATAAAATAGTGTATAAATATTTAGTGTGCATATGTGTGTTTTCTCATATTATTAGTGCTTCCAAAGCGAAATCAAATAATTGAACAGACTATTGCAACAGCTTAAATTATGCCAGCTATTTAGCGGAGCTTTTGCGCGTGTAGAAAGGTGTTAAATCTGAGGCCATGAATAAACATGTAAACATACTGGAAAGTATGGAAATACATTGAGAATTTCTGACATAATTTAGCTATAATTACAAGGATATTAACTTTGTAGTAATGAGGAACTTTGCGATTTTGAATCATTTTATTTAGTCATAGTTAGATAAGTATTGATATTTAAATAAGTACCTAATCGAACTAGTACCTACACACATGAAACTTGATTTCATTTGAACAACGAAACAAAAATTTTCTAATTCTATTAAGCATTACATTTGACTTCAACAAATTTCTTCTATTTTTCTTTTCAGGTACACAGTAAAGGATTGAAATTCGGTATCTACGAGGATTACGGCAACTTCACATGCGCCGGATATCCGGGTGTCGTCGGCCATCTTGCTGGCGGTAAATATAATAACATTTATAATTAATTTACGTGAGTTGCATATCGATTTCCTTAATGCATAATATATCGTATGTATGCAGATTATATTATGTAAATATGATAATTACGATTCCTATATGGATGTGTAGGTCACGTGATATCGAAATATGATTCAACAATAATTTTGATTAATATATTATTTCCTTCTAGAGTTTGTCAATCCATAAATGAATAGCAGTTTTATGATCTTTTATGTTTTGGAATCTTGCTTCCCGTAATCAGCAGAATAATAATGTTAGAAGTAGGTATGCGTCACTTTATAATAACGAAGTCGAGACATACTATCTAATACTCTGCTTATCTTGTCAGCTAATAATAATTAGTGTTTCTATGTAGGAACCTAATGTAAAAAGAGATCCAGGATGAAAAATTAAAATTATTAAAGATTGTGCAAAAAAATGTCTAAGAAGAAAGATTTTGTTAGTTTTTCCAAGACAATATTCTGTTTAAGATTGAGGAAAGGATTTGGCCCTATTTGTAGTGTACCATAGCATAATCAATTCACACCTAACAATATAATAATTAATTTAAAACTAAACAAAAAGCCAACAAACACGTGACACTCGCATGCAGTGTACGCAAACAAATGTTTTATTTCGCGTGACATAGATTTAAGCAACGTATCGATTTAAATAACGTAACCGGTGCAAGCATTTACAATTCAATGCGCGGTAATACTGACTAGATACGGCAAAGAATGTATGTGTGATTACGATTTACATTCACTTGTGTTAGCGTAGAAAATTAACAAATTTGGTGTCGAAAATTTGTTGATCACGTGGGCTATGGTAGGTTCTGATTGGTGGTGGATGAAATAGTTAATTGAACACTTGTATTTTTAGAAATGTTTAATGAAATAACCATTATTACTTTATGTCGTCAGTCTTCTCAGTACTTTTGATGTTTTTTTTTTTTGGGATTGTTTAATGAAATAGGTAACCTTTTCAGTTTAACGAAATCAGTCTTCTGTACCTCAGAATTCCGCTCTTTATTACTGATAATTAAAATTAAAATCAAGATATTTCAATTTGCATTATTAATATTATCTACCAAGCAGCTTCCAGAGGATCCAAACTTTAGTAGAAGGTATAGGTTCTTCCTACGAAATTGAGTACTTAGTGAATGAAAATAGAGTACTTCAAAAATAATATTTTTACTTTACATATGTACAGTGGGATATGTGCTACAACTTATTTTCGAACTTGCTCTACACACATGTAGTGGGTGATGCATCCTTTTATTTATTTTTACAAACTGATAAATATCACGCGTATATAAAAAGCGTCCCAGTTACATAAAGGCCGCGTGTTTTTATTCGAGCCAAGTGGTAACTTCCTAGACTATTAGGTCTATCGGTTCTGCTCATTAACCTTCATTAATATTGAACATGCGATTTCCTCTCTGAAATAACCACTATTTGATCCCACTGAATAATTATTCATTTAGTCGTGGTTAAATTCAGAGTAGAAACAAATTACACCGCGGTCTTAGCATAACGTAGCGTACGTTACGTTCTAGAGTTAAAGCAAAATGCCCGAAAAGACATCATATACTGGTCAAATAATGAAAACCATTGTTATAAGGGTGGAAATAAACCATTTTAAAGAAACTACCGTCTACAAGATAAATACGACTCGTAACCTATGAGATGGGAAGATTTCACTAATTACTGTTACGTTCATTTTTCCTAAAACTCTGCAGCTAATATTTTCCAATTGCTCCACATACTAGGCATACCCTGGTTAGTGTGTGTCGCTTGACTGCCCCTTACTTAGTAATTAACGAGTCCTCAGCACCTCCTTGACACAATTTGGTATTGCATCGGTCGAGCGACTGGTGATTATATTACCAAATTCGGTGCAACGATATGTCGTATCGAATTCACGTGTCGAGTTTTAACTAAGCATTGCCTAGACTCTAGAGCAAGTCATGAAATAGAATAAGGTCTGTATATGTGAATACGAATGACGAATGGTTTGTTAAATGATTTAAAACTTATACACGTCGGTGAAGGTGAAATAACACGTTTAGGATTCCTAAACTACGCTTCTATTAAAAAAAAACCAAACACTTTTGTAATATTACTGTTTGGATAAATCAAACTGCACTTTTATTTTCTTGCACTTTTATTTATTATGCACCACCATGATTAATTTAATTATTTTCCTCGTCTTTTTTGGGTTGCCTGGTAGAGATCGCTGCCAGCGATAAGGCCGCCTACTGTACATTGATTAATTTATTGTTAAGTTTATAAAATGTATCATATTTGGTGTACAATAAAGAATTTTTCATTCATTCATTCATTCATTCAAACTGCAAGTGTTTTATAACATTTTATAATTGGTCACCATATAATTTGAAAGTTTACAAAACTTTCCTTTACAAATACTGCGACAATCATAATTTCCAAAATTGATTCACTTTCCATCCGGTTTCTTTTACCAATGCCAGTGTTTTGTCAACAGATGCGGCTACATTCGCGGCCTGGGGTGTCGACTATGTTAAGCTCGACGGATGTTACGCTCTTCCCGCTGATATGGACCATGGTTATCCCGATTTTGGAAGAGAGCTGAACTTAACCGGCAGACAAATGGTCTACTCTTGCAGTTGGCCAGTCTATCAGATATATGCCGGTCTACAGGTAACCCTAAAATAAAGAATATCCAGTCATTTGCTTGTTCATTTCAATTAGTTTTACAAACATCAAGTATAAAGCCAGTCGTGAACAATTCTTTTTGGTAGTCTCTTTTCCAAATAGAATTAATGTATCAGTAATCTTATTGATCTCATTATACGCTAGCGTTACTAGTCTAAGATCCCACTGCAGGATTACTTCGTTCATAGTTTTTTTGATGAAACCAAAATTTTATGTATATTTATAATAAGAAGAATATATATCGACTAGATTTCCAGTCAAAATTTGGCCGCAAGCATTTTAAAACTTCTTTCAAATATCCTTAAATAGCAATATTGTTTTGAAATTTGCGATTGTTTAAAGTGAATCAACAATTACTCCACAATAATTGTCCGCCCTAACTTATCTATGTCATGAAATAGAGTATCGTATACGTAACCTATAAGACTGGTATTCGTAAATTCCAGCC